>CM045751.1:3600000-3645000 GCA_024760905.1 Plotosus lineatus | reverse complement strand
AATCTCACATTTTCCCTTCATGCACTGCAACCAGTTTTACAGGAAATGGACTTTTTCCCCATCTGGGTGGAATCTGAATTATTTTGTCTGATCCGGGTGGAGGTGTCCATGTGGTGGAGTTTTTGGGAAATATCGGGTCCAAAATTTGACCCAGTTTCCGAGAATGACCCAAACATGAAAAGCTTCAGCCACATGATGATGTCTATGTCCACTGTCTTCAGAGAACAATCCTCATAAAACAGTCCAATTCAAATTCAAACTACAGTACATCCATTCACTCTGAGGATTGTTGTTGTTGTTGTTGTTGTTGTTGCTTTTACCCAAATGTAAAATTCAGTCAGTCCTTCATTTCTAAGCCACTTCATCCTAATAAGGGTCATTGGGAAGACTGGAGCCCATGTCGGCTGGATTCTGGACAAAGGTGTGGATCACCATCTCCTGGATTTGATCACCAGCCCTGATCAGCTCAGTGGGGCCGGTGGTAGGTGTTCGGGTGCTGCGCTCATGATCCGGAGGTTGTGTGTTCGAGTCCCAGTTAGACCCCCCCCCACACACACACACACACACACACACACACACACACACACTGTGCAAAGACTTCTGGGCAAGGTCTTAACCACAAGTCCGCCCAGCAGTATAAATGGGAACCAGCAAATTATACTGGGAAGGTAACCTGCGATGGACCAGTGTCCCATCCGGGAGGAGTTGGACTCTTGGACCCTCCACGCCACCGAAACCGGGGATAAACACCGCCCTGATGAGCCACTAGGCTCGGGTGCAAAAAGCCCAAAGGAGTTTACCTTACCCGAACAGTTCGCCAGACCATCGCAGGGCCAAAAACACACAACTATTCCCACTCGGCTTCCCAATTGCCTTGGGGCTCCCCAGTGCACCATCCGGCCGCCCCGACGAAAAATAACAGATTCACATCAACACACTTGGACTTTTGTATCACATTTTGAGATGTTTGTTGAAATTCAAGCTTAAGGATTTTAAGTTCTGTCCTGGTCCACACGAAGGCCGTTCACTGACCCCCTGCACGGTTCGTTTTCATCAGGAAAGGCAGATAGGTGGATCTGTACACATGGTTGAACTTGGTGCTGCTCAGACAGTAGACGATCGGATCCAGAAGACAATCCAGATACGACAGACACATGAGACCATCATAGACCTGAACGGCGATTTCTTCTGCTCTTGGGAGCTCCTTCACTCTGACCATCAACAGCACCAGCCTGGAGATCGCAGACGGCCAGAAGCAGAAAAAAAACACCAGGACGACCAGGGTGACCAGGAGCACCGCCTTCCTCAGCTTGGTCCTGTCGCCCACCGTCTTCTGCTGCAGGCGCTTTGTGATTTTGATGGCGCAGTAGACCAAGACGATGGACGGGATGAGAACCGGCGTGAAGAACACAAACTCCCTGAAGATGTCAGTGGCCGTGTTCTCCACAATGACGCCGACGTTCGCGATGTCCGTCCCGTTACTTTGGCAGCACTCGAAGGTGGTCAGCATGGACGGGATCGTCAGAGGCAGAAGCAAAACCCAGATGAGGGCGGAGATGAGCACGGACCGTTTCCAGACCTTCAATGGGTTTTTGATCCCAGGATGGACCACACTGAAGTAACGGTCGATGGAGATGACGGTCAGGAAGGCGATGCTGGCTCCTCGGTTGAGGAAGAGCATGAAGAGCACCGCGTTGCACACGGCGCTGCTGTCACTCCGTCTCTGTCCACGCTGGAAGTGGGACGCCTTCACTGGCAGGCAGATGAGCAGTAGGAGATCCGCCAGGACGAGATTGAAGAGGAAAATATTGTTGCTCTTTAATTTCCAGAATTTGAGCTTGAAGATGAACAGGTAGATCACCGTGAGGTTGAGAGGAAGCGCAAGCAGAAACTCCACCATCATCACCGAGAAGTAGAAGGTGTACAGCTCCTGACTCCCAGCGCTGCAGTCATCACTTCTGTGCTTTGCCATGAGGAGCAGTCTTTTTATTATTATTATTATTATTATTATTATTATTATTATTATGATCCGTAGTCAGTGTCCTGGGATGGTCCTGGAAATAAATAAATCAAATACTGCTAGAAAACCATAGATTGTTCTTGCATCCTCCTGAGATCCCGACACCTGCTGCTCCGGTGTTCCTCCAGCTGTGCTCCGGTGTTTCCCCAGCTGTGCTCCGGTGTCTCTGCGCCACGTCTCTGAGCCGCTCATTGACAGAGCACTTCCCATGCCTGAGGAGGTCCCAACAGGCTCAGGAATCAACACAGCCACTCAGCAAGAGGCTGAGCAAGAACAAACAACGAGAAGAAGAAGAAAAAAAAAGAAAACCACAGCCCTGAAGTTCTTGATTAGTATTTAATGTTGGTGTTTTATTGTTCACCATGGTGACGTCACCACGAACCGTGTCCACAGTGTCAGTGCGTGCTTCTCTTTGCTTATGGAACGCAGTGTGGTTTTTAAAACCACAAAAATTATTGAAAATGGTTTCACAGCGGTCATGTTACTATTTATAGTGATGTCATTTTGTGATCATTTAAATTCCAAGCCCAGTGCTGCCCGGAAGCCCAGAACACTCAAACGAGCCGGAACACTGAAAAACAATTGATTCATTCAAGTTTCATCAGCGATCAACGGAATCGATGGGCAGATGTTATTATGAAACAGTAAAGAGGAAAATGTGTGATCTGTAGTCGGAAGTCATGCAAAACAAAAAACAAAAACAGAATGTTGTTGCAGGCGGAGTTTCTCTCCCCATCCCTCTTTTTTTTTTTTGGTCCCCAGGCTGATGTCATTGAATTGGAGTTGGTGTGACATATAAATACAGTGGTACTTTGACTTACGAGTGTGTATAATAAATTTTCCAAGATACGAACTTCAATCTCGCCAAAAATCCACACCATCCAACCAGCAAAATTTTGATTTACGAGCTCTGCTGGGGAAATGGCTTTTCTGAGCCGATTAGCCTCGGATTCTTCCGCCTGTATTCCTCCACGCTCCGAGAACGCCTTGTGCAGCGCTTCTCAATTATTTTCTGTGATGCCCCCTATAATAGGAAGAAGAAAAAAAACATCCCCCCCAGTGCCCCGTGCCCGACTGTCGATAGTGTTTACTGAAATTCATATCGTTTGCTTGGTGCTTTTCCCCTCCACCATAGGGAACACAGTGAGAGTGCCACTGCCACCTATTGTAGAGGATGCACAATTACACTTAATTCTAGTCCAGTATGGCAGAAAAACATGTTACCCAGAGTGATATGCACATCCCTGGCATCACACCCCACTATTTGAGAAGCACTGGCCTTGTGGGGGCTCAGCATGAGCCTTGCCTCACTGGCAAAATTCTCCTCTTCCTCCTTCTCTGTTACGCTCCACCTCCTGCCTGTCCACATTATATCTTTGCCACAGTCGATGATCGGAAGGGTTAATTGACTTATTGTTTATTCTTGTTTTATTATTATTTATTATTAATTATTATTATTAATGTTAATGTACATGTGTTACTATTATTATGAAATATTTATTATTTTTACATGTTTATCTTTAATATATCTGGTGAAATATACACGTTTATGTCAGATTACATATATATATATATATATATATATATATATATATACACACACATACACACGTCTTTATATTAAGAATTTGATTTGCCCAGATTGGTTCAGCTGTCAGATAGAGTGCTTTTCTTTTTTTTTTTTTTTTTTTTTTTTGCATTTCCCTCCATTTTCTAGCTAATTTACTCATATCCAATTTCCACCCATCAGGTATTACCTTCCATAGCACACGACCACCATCAGCCAGGAAGGGGTGAAAGCAGGCACACGCCAATTCTGTGGCATGCAATTCTATCCATCCTCCAATTTTCAAACTGTGACACATGTGAATTTAGGGGTCGGTCTAACACACTCGGAGGGAAAGCGTTATCTCGCCCCTCGTACAATTGAGCTCACAGATGCCCATGATTGGCTGACGTTCGCTGTGATTGACAGGGAAATGAATGCATGCCATCCCTCCCTCTCGTGAAAGCTCGGCCAATTTGGCAAACTGTGGCTCATGTGTATTTCGGGGTCGGTCTAGCACACTTGGAGGGAAAGCGCTATCCGATCCCTCGTACGAATGAGCTCACAGACGCTCCTGATTGGTTGACGATTGCTGTGAGTGGCATCAAAGTGAGGGTATGCCGTCACTCTCTCTTGTGAGAGCTCGGACAATTAGCGTCCATGGATTATCGGCTACGAAAGTCTGTGGTATTAAACAGGATTTGAAATTGCGATCTCTGGGTTAATGGTCACAAACTTTGTCGACGCGCCACTCGGTAACCAAATAGAGTGCTTTTTTAATTCGGACAAAGTCGGCCTATAATTCTGTGGCTCTTCATTCACCACCATCCCCCAGGATGTCCCACTGCACCACACAGGCTGAGGTGAACCGGTTCCTAACTGAAACTACATTGAAGGTTTCTTCACGCTCCTGAAACAGTGTCTCTTTAACCCCGGTGTGTGTGTGTGTGTGTG
Organism: Plotosus lineatus; assembly: GCA_024760905.1. Taxonomy (NCBI): domain Eukaryota; kingdom Metazoa; phylum Chordata; class Actinopteri; order Siluriformes; family Plotosidae; genus Plotosus; species Plotosus lineatus. The sequence goes on along the minus strand of CM045751.1, from coordinate 3,640,480 downwards.
TGTGTGTGTGTGTGTGTGTGTGTATATATATATATATATACACAGCAGTAAGGATGGAAATCAGATGGATTCTGAAGAGCATGTGGGACACCATGTTTACGCTAAATATTATTAATGGAGGAGAACGTGGGTGGAGTGTTTGAGGTTGACACACAACTGAGTCAAGAGATGAGCCAGGAACACCATATGTCTGATTCAGATGTTCTGGAAAGGAGGACGAGCCCTGGCTTCCGGATACACACTTCATTCTTACGCTCATCATTGTTGATCACACTAGAGATGCAGTCGAAAAGCAAAAGATGTGAATTTCATTTTTTTGGGGAGAAAAAAAAAATCTGTGAACTTTGAAATTGAAATCAAGAGATTTCACGTCTTCACGTGTAAGCGAATATCGTGTAGTCTGATGTATATGTATCACACACAACTGTCCGTGGCTGAGAGTCCATAGGAGCGAATTGGCAGTGTTCACCTCGTCTGCCTCACAGCAAGAAGGTCCTGGGTTTAAGGTCTGGGATGGACGAGGACACTTTCTGTGGAGTTTGTATGTTCTCCGTGTGCTTGCTGGGGTTTCCTCTGGGTACTCCGGTTTACTCCCACACTTCAAAAACATGCTCAATAGGCCAATAGGCTATTCAATAGACCGCCACTCAGTGTGAGAATGAGTGTGAATGGTTGTGTGTGTGTGTGTGTGTGTGTGTGTGTGTGTGTGTGTGTGTTGATGGCCTGAGGGAGCCATTCAGGGTGTACCCCACATTTATCCAGAGTCGTCTGAGATTAGGTGCCAGCCTTCCCTGCAATCCCAATTCGGAATAAGTGGCTTAGAACATGAATGAATGGTTTCTCTGCTTTATTCTTTCGTCCAGGCTGGTCCAGGTGGGAGCTGTTTTTATTCCGGTCCTCTGAAAGAAGCTACTTGTGCAATTCCCCTTTTTTTTTCAAAGAAAACTGTGCAAAGGTCTTCGTCATGTGTAAAGAAATGCTGAGAAACGTATTCCACCATGAACAGAGGTTGGTGGAAAAGCCGATGGTGTAGTGGTTAGGGTATTGAACGCATGAACAGGAGGTCATGGGTTCAAATCCCTGTTAGAGTTTCACCATCCTACAAGTGGTTCCTGTCCACACAGCAGTGTAAGTGTATGCCAAAAAAAAACCCTGTGTCAGTAATCTGTCATGGACTGGTGTCTTGTCCAGGAGGAGTTGAACTTGTAGACACTATAGAGGTCAGTATGTTGGGTTTTTAAACCCAAGCCTTGTGGCTCATCAGGCCGGTACTTATCCCCAGTTTCCGTAGCATGAAGCGACCAGGAGTTCAACTCCCCCTGGATGGGACGCGAGTCCTTTGCAGGTTACCTTCCCAGTATATTTTTACTGGTACCCATTTATACTGCTGGGTGAACAAAGGCACACTTGTGGTTGAGACCTTGCCCAGGGGGCCGTAGCACAGTGAGGGTCTCAGTGGGATTCAAACTCACAACCTCCCGATCACGAGCGCAGCACCCTAACCACTACGCCACCGGCCCCTTTGGAGACACTATAGAAACCGGAAAATGACCACTGGCCTGATGAGCAACTTCGGCTCAGAACAACAGAATTTACCTTTCACCTTCTGTACAGAACAGCATGTTTACATTCATGTTGTGTTCTACAGGCAAGAAGATAGGGGCAGAGGTAGCCTGGTGGTAATGTCAGCTGGATCACTGATCCCAGAGTTGGGGGTTCAAGCAGCGAACTGGGTTATCAAAGGCCGGTCGTGTCTCTCACTGTCTCTGGTGAGAGGTTCATGTAAAAGAACCATTGCTGACTTTCGACAACAGGAGCTGGACAGCAGTCAGCGTGTTTCTAATTGGGAGTCAGAGTCCCCTGAGGCAGTTCGTTCACAGCAAAGTTCTGGAAAGTCCTGCAGCGGCACTGGAACCCAGTCTTCTCAGCTTCTACCCTTCCATTGGATCCTTCCGATGGCGCCAAGAGGGGGGGACTTGCTGCTTGGATAACAGCCTGTTCTCCAGACTTCCTACCCAGGCTCTGTGCACTGGAGAGTATCACCAGCCAGGATACCAGCCAGAACGCAGTTCCATCGTCCTTTGAGAATGATGGAGGCCGACTACTCGACATGAAATAAGGGCGTGTAGAATGACTCTGTTATGCCCTTGAAATCCCTCTTTCTTCTCAAAATAAACACTCACGCCCTGATTTATTAAGGTGTGAGATCAACAAATGTGGCCTGATTCAAAGCAGAGTTCATGTTCCGCAGTCACGCTCGGAGACCCACTGTCTTTCTATAACTGCACGTCCTGAAGAGTTTATAGCTCTGATATCACCAGTTCTCAAAACTAAAAAAAAACACGATGTCGAGATGTTTTAGTATAAAATACACAGAAACCGAAGAACAACAAGCTAAAATGAAAGTTTTATGTTTGTTTGTTTGTTTTCATTTGAAAACGAAATGAACAGCAAGCCTTCTGAACTCTGGTGTTACACAGGAACATTTGTGTATTTTCATCATCAGGTGGTTTTTATTTACATTTTCAAAGTTGTAACCTGCTAAAATCGACTGAACCTAATCGTGACAAGAGGATGTGAATCCCCCAGTTCGTATGTGCCCACTTTTATTTTAAATATTATTAAAAAAAATAATAATAATAAATAAATATATATGACTGTTAGTTTTTTTTCCCACCAGTGCAGCTAACTGGTTATCAACGGCCGGCCATCTGTGGTGCGAGGTTCATGTAAAAGAACCATTGCTGACTTTTGAGAAGTGGAGCTGCACAGCCGTCAGCGTGTTTCTGCCCTGCGATGGGCTGACGAGCTGTCAAGGGTGTACTCTGCCCTCACCCAGAATCAGCTGAGATGGGCGCCAGCTTCCCCGCGACCCTAATTAGGATTAAACGGTTCAGAAAATCAATGAATGAATGTTGGGGAAGGGGGGGGGGGGGGGTTGTTTTGTTCACCTGTAGTTTGGAAAACTCAGGACAGTTAATGTTTAATAACAATTCATTGCCTGATTGTAATGATCTTCTACCTTTAAATCCAAGTCTGAGGCTTTGTTATTGTTGTTGTTGCTGCTGCAGCTGTTGAATTTTTATGCTTTGAACTGTATCCTGCATGTTGAGCAGAGTAATAAACAATGAGTCAATGAACACTTCTGATCATCGGCTGCAGCAAAGGTGTCACGTGGGTGCGAAGATGTCACGTGGGCAGGCATGCGATGGTGTGTAACAGAGAAGGAGGAGGAGGAGGAGAATTTTGTGCGTGTGCATGCAATGGATGCCAGCGAGGAAAGGCTTGTGGTGAGCTCCCACAAGGCCAGTGCTTCTCAAATACTGGGGCATGCCCCCCCCCTCTTGGAGGGCGTGGTGTGATGCCAGGGGGGGCATGTATAACCCTGGAGTACATGCTTTTTTGCCATACTGTACTAGAATTAAGTGTAATTGTGCATCCTCTACAGTAGGTGGCAGTGCTACTCTCATTGTGTTCCCTATGGTGTAGGGAAAAAGCACCGAGGAAACAATATGAAGTGCAGTAAACACTATTGACAGTTACACACGGGGCGCTGGGGTGGTGGTGGTGGTTCTTCTTAAAGGGGGCATCACAGAAAATAATTGAGAAACACTGCACTAGGCGCTCTCGGAGCACGGAGGAATACATGTGGGAAGAAAACGAGGCTCACTGGCTTGGGAAAGCCATTTTCCCAGCTGAGCTCCTGAATCAAAATTTTGCTGGTTGTATGGGGCAGGTGGGATCAACGCTCGTATCATGGAAAATTCGTGATGAAAGACACTCGTAAGTCAAGCTACCACTGTATTAATGAAAACAAAGCCGAGTTGTGATGAGACTCTCGTTGCACCACATGACTTATTATTCACAATAATGTGACTCGTACCTCTGACTGATTTATTATTCAGCCTGAAACTGGTGACAGTCTACTCCTGACAGCACTTCCAGGATATCGTATCATCTGTACTTCATAATGTTGTGTAAAATATTTTCTTCAGGACATGCTCAGTGTTCGAGGAGTTCCTGAGAAACAAGGAGGAAGTTGGGGGCTGCGGCGCTCGGCTTCCAAAATATAGTTCAGAGAAATGTGTTTTTGTTCACGGCCCCTCCTTGTTCATTGTTCCTCCTCATCTCGATGTGGACACATGAGGACGTTGGCTGACTCATGAAGTTATGCACCTCAGACGACTGTCCTGATCCTGAGCGTGTCCTATTATGAAATCCCTAACCCGATGAAGCGGTACAGCTCAGTCATGTGCTCTCTGGTCCCATGAGAACATCCACAAGTTTTATATATATATATGTGGATATATATATATATATATATATATATATATATATATATATATATATATATATATATAAAAGGACAGGACAAAGACTTTCTATTGAAACTCCATTTATCACTACAGATCTGTTTCAAGGGGTGGTGAAACCATCCTCTCTCTTCAGGTGATTATAGAAGAATAATATAGAATTCTTCTATAATCACCTGAAGAGAGAGGATGGTTTCACCACCCCTCGAAACAGATCTGTAGTGATAAATGGAGTTTCAATAGAAAGTCTTTGTCCTGTCCTTTTATTTTATTTGCTCTATCAAAAAGTATTGAGCACTCTCCTATGGAAGGATCTACCCAGAAAATCATATATATATATATATATATATATATTAGATCGCAGAAATTAGTTTGATGTGCATGTCTTTGAACTGTGCGAGGAATGCCTGGAGGAAACCAACGCAAGCACAGGGACAACATACAAACTCAACACAGAAATGTCCTGTCCAATCCTGGGACTTGAATCCAGAACCTTCTTGCTTTGAGGCAGACACATGAAACACTGCACCACTGCGCGGCCCTGATGATTGTTATTCTTATTAATTCTGGAGATTTTCTAATTTCTGATTGTTGAACGTCATGGAATGATTCTTGGTATTGCATCATTGCATGAGTAAATTATTGCACTGTTGCTATTGGAGACATTGAATGTACTGGACTCGTCTATTGCACAACTTTTAAATATTATGAATGACCAATAAAACAATTCTAGAATTCCGCTTCAGTATGATATGGGGGATTATTTGATCTTGAAAGGCATGAGTCACCTCGACCTTTCGCCCTGACAGATAAAGTTCTCCGTGTCATGTGACCTCATTCATTAATTGTTTTTTTTTTATTGTGTTATTACTTGACTCTGATGTTGTTATTGTTTGTGTCTATGTGAAAAAAAATAAATGGTGAAAATAAAAATATTATTTTTAAAAAAGTGTTTATTTCTCAGATTCAGTTGAAATTATTTCTGATAATCAATCGATCGTGGCACCGCACGCCAGATTATTCCCGACAGTCAAACCCCGACCTCAGTCGATCTTCAAAATCTCCTATCAAGATCTTTTACATTTATTTACAGTACAACAAACACAATAGTAACATGTACAATAATAAAGTTTACGTTTAAAAAAAAAAAAAGTTCTTTGAAATTTTATGAAGTGATCGGAAAAGTTTAATGATCTTAAATCTCAACAGTTTGTAAATACAGAGTAAATGTATTTATATATGCTTTTATAAACACTTATACATATACATCATCCCTACTGTGACATTACAGAGGGAAATGTTTCATTTTTTTTTTTAATAATTTAAAAATCTTAAAAGTTTATTCATTTTATAATACACTGCAGCATTGACTTGTGAACACTGAACATGTAATGGAGACATGTGACCACCCATTAGCCAATGATCTACATCGGCTGAGACATATTGCAGAATGACCCTGAAAGAAGAATACTGTATGCGGGTCGCTTCTACGGAATGTTCACTGATCACATGATTTCATTTCATTTCCTTCATGTGTTGAGATGGGTCTTTTTTGTTTGTTTGTTGAAATCATTCATTCATTCATTTTCTGAACCGCTGAATTCTAATTCGAGTTCCATCTCGGTTGACTCCAGCAAGGGCGGGGTACACCCTGGACGGCTCTCTCGGCCATCACAGGGCCAACACTCGGACACCCGTTCACCTCTCGGGGAGATTTGGATCAGCGAATTAAACTACTGTGCATGTTTTAGGACTGTGGGAGGAAACCGGAGGACCCCGAGGAAACCCGTGCAAGCACAAGGAGAATGTGGAAGCTCCACACAGAAATGCTCGAGCTGGGACTTGAACCCAGGACATTCTTGCCGCGAGGCAGGTGTGTGAACCACTGCGCCACCGTGCCACCTCTTCACTGAAATTACATTGAAATTTTCTTTTAAAGAAAAAAACAAACATTTTTCTCTTTTTAACACGACGAATACTACGACTACTCCAACTACTAGCGGTCTGGCGAACTGTTCAGGATGTACCTTGGCTTCTCCTAGTGTTGGCTGAAATAGGCTCCAGCCTCCAGTTTTGGCAAATGAAGAGATCAGTGATTTATAATAATAAATGAATAGAAATTAAAATGTATTTACTCTTGATGGAAGATATTCACAATTCCTGCCCGAACCTCCACTCCACCCCCTCCCACACCCACGCACATTTAACCCCACCCCCCAAAAAAAAAACCAAAAACCCCAAAAAAAAACATACTGCCTTCTGTCTCAGGATATTGATGCCTATAATTTTGACTGCTGAAGAATCTTCTCCTTTTTCTCATTGGTCTCAGGGTAACTTGTGATTGGCAGATCCATGTTTTGCTTCATTGGCGGAGTCGGATTCTTGTACTCGTTGTACTCCACCAAGAGGTACGTCACCATGGTGAGCAAAAGGACCGAGATGAGGATGTAGAGTTTGGTAGACAGACAGATGTATGTGCTGTACGCGAAGGCGATCACAAAGCCCAGAGACTCCCACATGCGGTAATTAGCAAACGCAGCCTCCTTCTGGTGAGGGAACAGAATGCCGTATAATGCTGGAACGAAAAAAACCAAACACATCAAATACCAATAAAACCTCTTTGATATGGTGTTGGGCGACGTTAAACTTTTACATAAGCCATTTATTAATAAAGTCTCAAGTATATAAGATATTTATTTATTGATTGATTGATTTCTTTTAGTTCTGGGCGGTCGTAAAGTCGAACAGTCGTAAGTCGGCGACTAAAGTATATGAAAGTCAAATTTTTATCAGTCCATGTGTATATATAGGGCAGTGGTAGCCTGGGGGTAAAGGTGCTGGATCACTGATCCTGAGGTTGGGGGTTCAAGCCCCACTCTCCACGAGTGGTCATTGCTGTCCCCCCAGTGCACTAACTGGGTTATCAAAGGCCAGCCGTGTCTCTCACTGTCTATGGTGTGAGGTTCATGTAAAACAACCATTGCTGACTTTTGACCAGAGTCGCTTTGTAACCGTCAGCCTCCCCGTGACCCTAATTAGGATTAAGAGGTTCCAGAAAATGAACGATGAATAAATAATTTTTCAAGAATTTGAATACAGTGGTAATAATGTGATATTTCCTACCATCCATAAAATCAAAGCAATCAGCTCTTCCACTCCCTCTCAACTTAGATGACTAATAGCCGACTCCGATAAAGCTATGAGCTCATACATGACTCGTAAATAAATTATAAATACATCATACAGGATAGTATTACTTGTAATATAACACAAGTAGTATAGATATATAGTATCGTACAAGTAGTATCGTATATAATACAAAGTGCGTACTCAGAGAAGACGATCGGAAGTTTATAACTTTAATTCATACATCGTGTTGTTTGAATGTAATGAATGAATGTCACAGTCCACACCTGCAGTACATTCACAAATATCTATGGAAGAGTCGAAGTCATGGAATTACTGTACTGTGTGTCAACCTCACTACCATCTCAACAGCCGATGCCTCAAAATTACAGCGGCACCTTCACTTACGAGTGTCTTTTATAACGAAGTTTCCATGATACCAGCTTCGATCTACCAAAAATCTGCCCCATCCAACCAGCCAAATTTTAATTTACGAGATCTCCCGGAATGATTAGCCTTGTATTATCCCGCGTGTATTCTTCCGCGCTCCGAGAACACCTTGTGTAGCGCTTCTCAATTATTTTCTGCGATGCCCTCATAGGAAGAAAACAAAAACATTTCACCCCCCCCCCATCACCCCGCGTGCAACTATAAATCGTGTTTACTGCACTTCATATCGTTTGCTCGGTGCTTTTTACCTACACCATAGGGAACACAGTGAGAGTGCCACTGCCACCTACTGTACAGGATGCACAATTACACTTAATTCTAGTACAGTATGGCAAAAAAGGATGTTCCACAGGGTCATACGTGCCCCCCTGGCTTCACACGATACCCTCCAAGGGGGGGGGCGCCCCCTGCTATTTGAGAAGCACTGGCCTTGTGGGAGATCACCATGAGCCTTTCCTCAATGGCATTTGTAGCGTGCACATGCACAAAATTCTCCTTCTCTGTAACGCACCACCTCATGCCTGTCCACGTGACATCTTTGCACCCAAATGACATCTTTGTCTCAGTCGATGATCAAAAGGGTTAGTTGACTTATTGTTTCGACTCTTATTTCGTGGTTCGGAGTCTTACCGTTGGTTTGTGTTTGCCACACAGCGTCTGCCATTCCCCAGAGAGCAGGAAACACGAAGAAGACAGGTAGCTGATCTGGATGAGGCCTCCAGTACAGCAGCGCTATCGCAGAGCTCAGGTTTATCAGAGCGGCTGTGAGGAAAAAGTGGAAAAAATACCAGTAAGACTTCAAAAAATTCTGTGAACAACTACCATAACCAGTCCTGTCCTGCCTTGCTGGGGCTTTCACGCGGCTTTGTTTTCGTCCAGTATAACTCAGGTGATCTTCATACATTAAGGTGCTCACTCATTCATTCTGGACCACTTAATCCTACTATCAGGGTTGCGGGAAGGCTGGAGCATGTGGGTGATCTTAGCCGACACGGGCCGAAGATGGGGTCCACTCTGAACAGCTCTCCAGAACATCTTAGGACGACATACACCCAGAACCATTCACCCCACACTAACACATAAGGGCAGTATGAAGTCTTTGCATGTCTTTGGACTGTGAGAGGAAACCAGAGTACCAGGAGGAATTCTGGTGGCGCATCGACAAGGTGTGCGACCATCAACCTGGAGACCGCAAGTTCGAATCCGTATTGATGTTGCAGCCTTCCGCGACCGGGGGTCCATGGGATATAATTGGTTGGGCTCTAACAGGAGGGAGGGAAGGCATACGCTCACTTCCCTGTCACTCACAGCGATCGCCAGCCAGCCATGGGCGTCTCTGAGCTCATTCGTATGAGTGGGCGGATAGCGCTTTCCTTCCGAATGTGTTAGACCACCCCTTAAACTCGCACGCGCAGCAGTGCATAAAGAAGTGAGTGGTCGCATAACATGCCCCAAAGTGAGAGCATGCACATGCTTACACCCCACCCCGGGTGCTGGTGGTCGTCTGACAGGGAAGGAAAATGCTTGATGGATACGAATAAAGTAGGGGGAGAATATGAGGCTCAAAGCCAGAGCTTTCATGCTGTGACGTGGACGTGCGAATCACTACGTCACTGGACCGCCTTGTTCAAATTCGTAGCCAGATTTGTGTACTTTGTAAAGCCGCTTATGTCAATAAATAAAATGTAATCTGATTAAACTGACTTACCAAAGCAAAAGAGGGCAATCCTCCCGGTGTACTGTGCAAGCTTCCCAAATGTAAAAGAGCTCAGCGAATTCACGGCGCCGAAGCAGATCATCACATATCCAACGTAATGGATTCCCAGCGCACAAGTCACATAATTCTACAAAACATAAAGCATCCACAAACTCATCTCGTTCTCTCATGGATTACAAGTTCGAAATCTTATATCATTTCGTATAGCATGTTCATTTTACCATCTGAGACTCCCACCATGCAGCTATTCATTCATTTACCAAACCATTTACAGCGGTACCTTATCTAACGAGTGTACCTTAACGAGTTTTCCATGATACAAGCTTCGAATTCACCAACAATCTGCTCCATCCAACGAGCAAAAATTAACTTTACGAGCTCACCTCGAAATGGCTTCTCCGGGCTCATTAACCTCGTATTCTTCCGATTGTATTCCCCCGTGCTTCGAGAACACATTGTGCAGTGCTTCTCTATTATTTTCTGTGACACCCCCCCCCCCACACACCCCCCAGGAAGAAAAAAACATTTCATGCCCCTCCCCCCAGAGCCCTACACGTGTCTATAAATACTATTTACTGCATTTCATATCGTTTGCTCGGTGCTTTTTCCCTACACCATAGCACGACAATGAGATTGCCACTGCCAACTACTGTAGTGGAGGCACAATTACACTTAATTCTAGTACAGTATGGCAAAAAAGCATGTTCCCCAGTGTCATATGTGCCCCCCCCCCACACACACACACACACACACACACACTATTTGAGAAGCACTGGCCTTGTGGGAGCTCACCACAAGCCTTTCCTTGCTGGCATTCGTAGCGGACACGTGCACAAAATTCTCCTCCTCTTCTTCCTCCTCCTTCTCTATTAAGCACCATCTCATCTCACGTGACAGCTTTGCCATAGTCGATGATCGGAAGTGTTAGTTGACTTATTGTTTATTTTTGTTTTATTATTATTTATTATTAATTATTATTAATGTTTATGTATATGTATTATTATGAAATATGTATTGTTTTACATGTTTATCTTTCATATATTTGTTCAAATATACATGTCTGTGGCAGGTTATATGAGTTTGGGAAGGGGTTGGAACAGATGAATAGGTTTTCTATTATTTCTTATGGGAACAATTGTTTCATATAACGAACTTTTCGGTTTACGAGCTCGCCCTCGGAACGGATTATATTCGTTAGTCTGAGGTATCACTGTAATCATAATGGGGTCGTGACAGACTCCGCCACCCAGAACAGCAAACCAATCCATCACACAACCGTTCTCAGTCACACCGAGGTCCAATTTGGAAATTTTTCTGGAGTGCAGCAGGAAACCAGAGGACCCTGAGGAAACCCATGCAAGCGTTGGAAGAACATGCACACAGAAACACTATGGCTGAGCCCAGGACTTGATGCTCAATCGGTATCGAAATAGTATATATAGAGAATTGTGAGAGGTACGGTGGTGTGGTGGTTAGCACTTCAAGAAGGTCCTGTGTTCGAGTCCCGGGCTTGGCAAGAATGTTTCTGTGTGGAGGTTGCATGTTCTCCTTGTGCTTGCAAAGGCTTCCTCCGGTTTCCTCCCACAGTCCAAGGACATGCAAAGACATCCAAATTGCCCCATGTGTGAGTGTGAGTGTGTGCGCCTCCTTGTGACGTTAATAGGATTCAACGGTTGAGAAAATGAGTGCGTGAGTGAGAATTGTTCACCTTGGTGTATTCACCGGCAAGAAAGCTTTGCTCGAATCCACTGTACATAGTCAAGGGGATGAGCATGAGCAGCCTCTTATCTCTTAAAAGACTGAACGTAGCCAGGAAGGTACTGCAGAAGTGTTGGTTGCCTGTGTTCTTCCGAAATTCCTTTGCTGCATCTCCGTCAATGTTGTCCAAGAAAATTGCCACAAGGGCCATCGCCAGAACCCCGACACCTGGAGACATCTCGCTCAGATAAGTTATATACAGAATTGAGCAACGCTGAAGAGAAAAGCTAATAATTATTTGTTGGTGCCACATGTTTACCGATATAGCAGCCCATCAGTATATTGACGAGTTTGGTCTCTGGCCGCGTGAAGTTCCCCGCGGTGGTGAAGTTCTCATTGCACAGTGCAGCTCCGCAGAACTGTAGTCTCTCCTCCGGGATTTCAGCTGAGAGAACAAACACAGCAATTATTCTACACGCTTCAGTGTCGGTTGAATCCTCACCATGACATGGATGTTGTGTGTGTGTGTGTGTGTGTGTGTGTGTGTGTGTGGGGGGGGGGGGGGGTGAGTCTGGTCGTACCGATGGTAGAGTCTTGTTGAAATATGAGCGATGACATGAGGTTCCCCCACACAGCAGACGACTGGAAGATGAGAAAGAATATGCCGAAGTATTGGTTGACAACATCCTGGCCTTTCTTGCCGTCTCTCTCTGCTTGATAATTCCCAGAGATTGTGAGGAAGGTGCATTTAGCAGACCAAAGTGGAGAACCTCCCAAACCCAGAATAGCAGATGTAGCGATCAGGCTCGGCCTGCAGATGTTGTACATTTTGTTAAACATTCATCCATTTTTATGGGGCATATGTTTATTTCTTAAAAAATTCACACAATCATTTTCTAAGTAGATTAATCCAAATTAGGATTGCAAGGAAGCGGGTGCCTATCTCAGCCGAGTCTGGGCTAAGACTGGGTAGACTCTGAACAGTTGGTCTTGCCATCGCAAGGCCAACATATGTACAACCTTTCACACTCACATCTAGGGGCAATTTGTACGCAAGCATCAGGAGAACATGCAAACTCCACACAGAAACACCCTGAGCCCAGGACTCGAAACTGGAACTCGAACCCAGGACCTTCTTGGTGTGGGGCGAATGTTCTGACCACTACGCTACCTTTCCACCCTTTAGGAAAATTTCAATCATTCATTCATTCATTCATTTTCTGAACCACTCAATCCTAATTCGAGTCGCAGGGAGGCTGGCACCCATCTCAGCCGACTCAGGGCGAGGGTGGAGTATACCGTGGATAGCTCGCCAGGCCATCGCAGGGCCAACACTCACACAACCATTCATGCACTCACACCTACAGGTGATTTGGAACAGCCAGTTAACCTCCTGTGCACGTTTTTGGACTGTGGGAGGAAACCGGAGTACCCGGAGGAAACTCATACAAGCATGAGGAGAACATGCAAACCCCACACAGATACACCCTGAGCCCGGGACTCAAACCCGGGACATTCTTGCTGTGAGACGAACATTCTAACCACCACGGTTCACGTGTCCGCCTCATAGCGAGAACTTTTTTGATTTGCGTTACGGGCTTGGCGGGGCCGTTTCTGTGTGGAGTTAGCATGCTCTCCCCCTTCTTGCATGGGATTCCTCAGTGCACTCTGGTGTCCTTCCACAGTCCAAAGACATGCACATTAAACTAATTGTCTGTTCCAACTTACCCCGAGATGTGAGTGTGAGTGTGAAATATTGTGTTTGTTAGCCCTGGGATGGTCTGGTGAACTGTTCAGGGTGTTGGCTGAAATAGGCTCCAGCCTCATGGCAAGTCTTTGAGGATTGAACAGTTCAGTAAATGAATGAACAAAGGTCTTGCACACCAATGCAATGGTTTCCAGTTGCCGGGTTAATTAGCTCGGTAGGGCAACGCAGATGTTTACGTATTATGATGTAAGTTAGAAAGGTATCACCGTGGTATTTCATCAGAGCGTCAACAACAAGGGTTTCACACTGATACACCACCCGGGCGCCTTTATCCTTGATTTATACAAACCTCATAAACTCTGCGGAAATTTTCATGTTTGTAGACGAACAGACTCACCATCCAGGGAAGAGATTTCCAAAAGAGTAGCTGATGTAGCAGGCCATGCAGATGAAGATGGTCCATTTACAGCCCAGGTTTTTGATCATGATGGGAGGAAGAAACATGGAGGACAGGATGATGGTTCCGTAGATGACGCTCAGTGAGATGACACCCATGCCTTCCTCCGCGTTTAGACTGCTCTGTAACACGGTGTGAAATGCACCAAGACTAAACGTCACTTCCACTGACACATGCAGGGAACCGTTTGGACTTTATATTTTAATGTATTTCAATGTTTATCGGTGAAGGTTTTCTCCAAAGAATAAATCAATAAATTTGGCTTTTGTCTAACAGAGGGTTACGGGCCTTGCTCAAGAGCCCAATAGGTGGCACTTTGATGATATTGGGGCTTGAACCCTCAACCTTCTGATCAGAACCCGAGAACCTTAACCAGTGCACCACTACTACCTTATCACCTGCCTACACACCTGTATACCTGTCTATTTTTCGACACACCTGTATACCTGTCTATTTTTCGACACACCTGTATACCTGTCTATTTTTCTACACACCTGTATACCTGTCTATTTTTCGACACACCTGTATACCTGTCTATTTTTCTACACATCTGTATACCTGTCTATTTTTCTACACACCTGTATACCTGTCTATTTTTCTACACACCTGTTTACCTGTCTATTTTTCGACACACCTGTATACCTGTCTATTTTTCGACACACCTGTATCCCTGTCTATTTTTCGACACACCTGTATCCCTGTCTATTTTTCGACACACCTGTATACCTGTCTATTTTTCGACACACCTGTATACCTGTCTATTTTTCGACACATCTGTATACCTGTCTATTTCTCTACACACCTGTATACCTGTCTATTTTTCAACACACCTGTATACCTGTCTATTTTTCGACACACCTGTTTACCTGTCTATTTTTTGACACACCTGTATACCTGTCTATTTTTTGACACACCTGTATACCTGTCTATTTTTCGACACACCTGTATACCTGTCTATTTTTCGACACACCTGCCTACCCACCTGTTTATCTACACAATGATCTCCCCACCTACCTTGTTATCTACCTATCTATATATCTATCTATATACTTTGAACCTACCCATGTATTTTTTTCCACTGAGGCGGCATGGTGGTGTAGTGATTAGCACGTCCGCCTCAGAGCAAGAAGGTCTTGGGTTCAATTCCCAGCTGAAGTGTTTCTGTGTGGAGTCTGCATGTTCTCCCCGTGCTTACGTGGGTTTCCTCCCACAGTCGAAAAACATGCACACTAGGTTATCTGGCTGTTCCAAATCTCCCCTAGTTGTGAGTGTTGGCCTAGCGAGCTGTCCAGGGTGTACCCCGCCCTCACCTGGAGTCAGCTTAGATGGGTGCCAGCCTCCCCGAGATCCTAATTAGGATTAAGCGGTTCAAAAAAATGAATAATTGAATATTTTTCCACTTAACTATCTATAGTATAGTATATATCACCCTAGTAGTTAGGGTGCTGGGCTCATGATCTGTAGGTTGTGTGTTCAAATCCCAGTGAGACACTCACTGTACTAAGACCCCTGGGCAAGGTCTTAAAACACAAGTGTGCCTCTGTTCACCCAGCAGTATAAATGGGTACCAGTAAAATATACTGGGAAGGGAACCTGCGATGGACTAGCGACCCATCCTGGAGGAGTTGAACTTCTCGTCGCTTCACGCTACGGAAACCGCCACTAGGCTCGGGTGTAAAAAGCCCACATTACCTAACTTAACTATCTATCCACCTACATAAGAACCTACATGTGCATCTTTCCACCTGCCGACTTATCCACTTATCTACCTATAGACATATTTTCCAACCTAACTACGTATGTGGAGCAGCGGTAGCATGGAGCTGGATTACTGATCCCAAGGTCAGGGGTTCAAGTCCACTGTGGGCTGGTGAGCCATCCAGGGTGTCCTCTGCCCTTGCCCAGAGATGGACACCAGTCTCCATACGAGTCTAATTGGGATGAAGTTGTTCAGAAAACAAATGAATGAATTACGTATGTATTTGTCTGTCTACCTGCCTGCCTACTTTCCTTTCTATCTATCTATCTATGTATGTATGTATGTATGTGTGTGTGTGTGTGTCTGTCTGTCTGTCTGTCTGTCTGCCTGCCTGCCTGCCTGCGTATCCTTCCACCTCCCCACTTATCTCTGTACCTTTCCATCCACTTTAACAGGTATCTATGTATATGCTCCACTACAGATTCCACCCAGTATCAATGTACAGGTTTAGATTATATATCAGACGAACAGCATCAGTATCGTGTAATTTCTTGGCAGCGATATTCATTATATGCGCACTACACCTGATGAGTGACAAGTGTGTGTTATGAGAGTTGAGCCAGAGGGCAAATTACGCCATTCTGTAGTATGTTATTACTGAAAGAAATGATTACACGTCTGTAATCTTCATCCTCGATTTTCAGTAAGTACACAATAAGGAAGTGCAGACTGCGTGCTCGGTGTGTGTGTGTGTGTGTGTATACATTTTAGGACATATGGCGGCTTAGCGGACAGCACGCCTGCCTGGTTTTTTCTGTGTACTCCGATTTCTGCCCGCAGTCCAAAGACATGCACATGATGCTATTTGAGTGTTCCGAACGGGCCCTTGCTTTAAGTATATATTGTATAGTAAATACGCTGCCCCCCCGATCATCCGAAAGCTGAGCATTTGTGTTGCAAACCGAGTGCAATGACTGACGGCTCAGAAAAATTTTGTTTGTGAACAGAAAAGGGGGTCGTTTACGATATATGGATTCGCGTTAAATTTAGACAAGAGTGGAGACTTTGAACAGAAAAGACTCCTTTAGATTTTGGAGATGATTCTGATCAAATTCTGCATCCAGGAATTGTTTAAAGTTTCTTTAACATTGTGAGATGTGACTATTTTTGACATTTTGGAGTAGTGTTGGGCTTGGTGGAGGTTTGCACTGTCTGAATGCTGATGTTCCTTTCAGAACCACTAAAAGTTGTAGTTATTTGAAAGCATGTAGCTGAGTGACAGCATTTCTCTCTGAAACTGAGAAAATGTCAATCATTTCAATGTGTAGTTACCATCGAATAAATTCATGGTTTACATTGCATATCAAGTAATAATTATAAAAATCGTGTATCAAAAAAATTATGGTACAGTTATCTCAAACTGCTTTTTCTCTGGAAGAATATAAACACTTCCTGCTCAGATATTTTTGGCATTTAATCAATGGCTGGATAACATAATACGACTCAAAGTGCAATTTACCGCTGCGACCTTCTGAAATTTGTTTTGCATGAACAGCGTGATGTCCTGAAGTGTTTGGCTTCTTGTTCACGACAGGAATTTACAATCACATGATAACATTTTATGAGTTTACAGCGCCTTTTACATAATGTGTTCCATCCATCAAATAGATATAAATAAATAAATAAATACATAAATAAATAAATATATATATATATACTGTATATGTATATATAAAGCTGGTTACTGTTAACATGCTTCTGGCATCACTGGCCCTCGCGGGTATCTGCTTCCTCTTAGCGAGGGCAGTATCCCTCCTGGACAGCTCACCGGCCATCACAGGGCAGAAACACGCTGACGGCTGTGCAGCTCCTCTTGTTGAAAGTCAACAAAGGTTCTTTTACATGAACCTCACATCACAGACAGTGAGAGACATGGTCAGCCTTTCATAACCCAGTTAGTGCACTGGGGGGGCAGGGACAACCCGTTGGGAGTGGGGCTTGAACCCCAAACCTTAAGATTAGTGATCCAGTTATCAAATATATATTGTGTTATCACTTAAATGAGAAATAAATTAAACTAGAGTTAAATATAGCAGCCATAACTTACTATGATTTAAAAATGCATCCTGCTATATTTCCAAATAATAATAATAATAATAATATTAATAATAATATTAATAATAATAATAATATCTCCTCTATCCGATAAACTTACAAGATATGTTTATTTTGAAAAGGTCCTGAAACCAGAGACTCCTTCCGTATGTCTTTGATCGAGTGAGTATTTGCTGTGTACTGTAAGTCTGTGTGTATGATGTGTCCCTGCGATGCCGTTTAAATGATATAATAAACCTGAGGTTTACGCTCCGGCGCTGCGCTACCGTTACAGAAAAGTAAGACATGACTACCTGTAGACTCTGCAGTCCTCCGTAGGCCGTAAACAAAAACAAAAATCCAAATGACACCACGAGCACATTTTTGGTTTGTTGGCTAATCATTTTAGCAAATTGGAAAAATTCTGTGAGAAGAAAAACTAAATTGAGAGAAAAACCAACAGCAGGAGCTCGCGAGACGGTTGCGACTGCTGTATGTCAGATTTGCACACACTTCATATAGTCATGGTGCACGAGGGCAAAGTTCAGCACGTGTGAACCATAAAGTTGTGCAGAAAAAGTGCAGAAAGGAAAAAAAAAACTCCAGAAATATTATGGCTTCAATAAAACATAAAATAAAATAAGAACTAAACGTGTCATTTTGGTTTTTCTCAGAAGATTTGCCTCGTTGTTCAGATCAGATTTGAAATTTTCACAACAGCCTGATTGTTGAGTTCTGTGTTCGATTCTTCTGATCGATCCGCAAATGCTTTCGGACACACGATACAAATGATTTTGTACAATTTTCACTTTGGGCAGTGGTGGGCTGGTGGGAAAGGGCGCTGAATCGCTGATCCTAATGTTGGGGTTTCAAGCCCCACTCTCCACGTGTTTTCACTGTCCCCCCAGTGCACTACCTGGGTGATCAAAGGCCGGCCGTGTCTCTCAGTGTCTACGGTGTGAGGTTCGTGTAAAAGAAGCATTGCTGACTTTCGACAAGAGGAGCTGCACAGCAGTCAGCGTGTTTCCACCCAGTGATGGCATGGCGAGCCGTCCAGGGTGTACTCTGCCCACGCCCGGAGTCGGCTGGGATGGGTGCCGGCCTCCCTGCAACCCTAATTAGGATTCAGTGGTGACAGAAAATGAACGAACGAACAATTTTTATTTTCTTATCCACGTAATCCTTATTATGGTCGCGGGAAGGCTGGAGCCCATCTCAACCGACTCTGAGTGAGGGCAGCACACACCCTGGACAGCTCTCCGGGCCATCGCAAGGAAGAAACATGTTGACTCTCTTTCTGAAAGTCAGCAATGGTTCTTTTATGTGAACCTCCCACCACAGGCAGTGAGAGACATGGCCGGCCTTTGATAACCCAGTTAGTGCACTGGGGGGACAACAGTGACAACCCAGTGACAGTGGGACTTGAACCGCCAACCTTAGGAGCAGCAATCCAGCACTTTAACAGGCACACACACACACACACACACACACACGTATATACAGTGTATGTAGATATATATATATATATATATATATATATATATATATATATATATATATATATATATACACACACACACACACACACACACACACACACACACAAGGATCTGACCTGTGATGGCCTGGGGAGCTGTCCAGGGTGTACCCTATCCCCCTCACCGAGAGTTGGCCAAGACAGGCTCTGGCCTCCCTGCAGCCCTAATTAGGATGACAGTTTTTCTGATGATGCTGTGTTATGTTATGTAACTGTGTATTATTTCAGCTCTTGTGATTAAGTTCTGAGTCAGAGCTTCGGGAAATAATTCTTATGTTGAGAACAAGGCAAAACATTCTGATTGTCCTGTTGATAGTCACCAACACAAGGACTTCTGTATCACTGGCACGTTCACGTGACAAATATTTACCTTTGAGCCAAAGATGAAGACTGTTGGTGGGGTCACATGGCTTTGCGGACAGTCCAGTATGTTGCGGTGTTTATCCGACATGCTCTGAGAAATGAACGTCGTGTTCTGCAGGGTTCAGAATGACCTGAGAAATTATCCGAAGCGACTGAGAACAAGTGTAATGTAGACACCGTAGAAACGGTTTGTGGTGGGTTTACAGAGCCGCGGTGTTTAGTGCCCGTCAATCAAGTGTAAAGTTCTATTTGTGACGGATTGATTTTGTTTTTATTCCTGCAGTATAAAGCATGACTGCGGAGCGACTTGTATAAACTCAGCGGATGTAAATGATCGTTAGTGGTTGTGTAATTTAGATGAACTGATCCGGATTTCATTGGATCCTCTACAGCCAGCAGTTGTAAAAATGCTGAGACGCCGTGTGAAATATGGACAAACACAGAATGCCAGGATCGGGAAATTTCAACAACTCGTATTTTATTCCGAAAATACTTCTCAAAAAAAATTAAAAAATTGGATGGAGGTTGACTAAAGGCTGGAAACGTAAATGGAGGAAGACTTTGTAACTCATTCATTCATTTTTTTTGTCACCACTTAGCCCTAATTAGGGTCACGGGGAGGCTGACTCAGGGCGAGAGCACCCTGGACGGCTCGCCAGGCCATCACAGGGCGGAAACATGCTGACGGCTATGCAGCTCCTCTTGTCGAAGGTCAGCAATGGTTCTTTTACATGAACCTCACACCATAGACAGTGAGAGACACGGCCGGCCTTTGATAACCTAGTTAGCTGCACCCTGGGAGCAGTGACAACCTGTTGAGAGGGGGGCTTGAACCCCCCAACCTTAGGATCAGTGATCCAGCACCTTTACCTCCAGGCCACCCCTGGCCCCCACACTTTGCAGCTGATGTTTTTTAATCCAAAAAACATCAGTAACATGATTGGAAATGTAAGTCGTCCCGTCATGGTTCGAACCTCTCTGTGGTCAAGACTCTCACGGCACCTTGAGGCCCTGGGCTGACTGTGAGGGATAGCTCCACGCTGGTCGCTTCACGCTACCGAAACCGGGGATAAGCACCGGCCTGATGGGCCACTAGGCTCAGGTGTAAAAAGCCCGACAGACTTTACCTTTATGTAGATTATACAATACCTTGGAATTCAGAAGGCGCGGTTCACGGGATGTTGTTGTTGTCGTTGTTGGGCTTCCCCCTCCCATTCCTTAGGAAAACATTTGCTATTATGGAGATTGTCTTCCATAAAAAGTTCGAAGGTATGTGTAATATATACATGTAATTGTATATGCAACCAGGAAGCTGGTTATGGAGGACACTGCGACTACGTGATTGTCTGATGGGCTTGTTCGACGTGAGAGCAGATCTGTTGGCACTTCCTTTGAGTTCTGTGTTACGTGAGTCTTTCCACTGTCACTGTAAACCTGTCCGCCTCCTTGATCTCCGAGCATCCTGGTGATGATCGAATCCCTCTGTTGATGTGCTTATGACTGCCACGGTGCTTTTGTTTTATGATGGATCTGAACCATCGAGGTGTCCTGAAGGTTGATAAGGTGTCTTCACACTCGATCTGATCAGTGAAGAGATAAAGTGAATCGCACGGTGTACTGTAACGGTGCTCAGCATCTCTTCTGTGCAATCACACCCAAGTAACAAGGTCCAACCCACGCGATAAGATAAAGGAGAGATACGCTCGTTGATTATTCACGTTTTACTGCTCATGGGCGGAGACTACAGAAGAAACTGTAACCCTCCACCCATCAATAAAGTCTTCATGTAGAAGATGTATACAGATTAGAGCCAACGCTTTGTTTTGGTTGACTTCCTCGTCGAACGAATGACCACGACGTGTAAACACTGAACCTTGCTCTCGGGTTCGGTGATGCTCTCGGGCTCGGTGATGCTCTTGGGCTCGGTGATGCATCTCTATTTCTCCGCTGTGCCAACCTGTATAAGTCATTTTCTCCCTCCTTACTGTCCAACCTAGCATACAAGTCATCATACGCCCTCTGTTTGGCCTTTGACACCACTACCTTCGCCTAACGCTGTGTCTCCCTGTACTCCTGTTTACTCTCTTCAGTCCTCTCTATGTCCCATTTCTTCTTAGCTAACCTCTTCTTTTGTACACACTCCTGCACTTCCTCATTCCACCACCAAGTCTCCTTATCTACTGTCCTTCCAGAGGACACACCAAGTACTCTCCTACCTGTCTCCCTGATCACATTAGCTGTAATTGTCCAGTCACCTGGAAGCATTTTCTGACCACCGAAACCCGTTTCAACTCCTCCTTGAAGACGACACGACACTCTTCTTTTTTCAGCTTCCACCACTTTGTCTTCTGCTCTGCCTTTGCCTTCTTCACCTTCCTCACCATCAGCATCATCCTGCACACCACCATCCTATGCTGTTTGGCAACACTCTCACCCACTACTACTTTGCAGTCACTAACTTCCTTAAGATTACATCACCTACACAAGATGTAGTCTACCTGTGTGCTCTTACCTCCGCTTTTATAAGTCACCCTATGCTCCTGTCTCTTCTGGAAGAAAGTCTTCACCACGGCCATTTCCATCCTTTTTGAAAAATCTATCAACATCTGTCCTTCTGCGTTCCTGTCCTGGATACCAAACCTGCCCATCACTTCCTCGTCCCCTCTGTTTCCTGCGCCAACATGTCTATTGAAGTCTGCACCAATGAGCACTCTTTCACCTCTGGGGGTACTCTGCATCACTTCATCTAACTCACTCCAGAATCTCTCCTTCTCTTCTAGCTCACATCCTGCCTGTGGGGCATAAGCACTTACAACATTGAACATCACGCCTTCAATTTCTAACTTGAGACTCATCACTCTGTCTGACGCTATTTTCACTTCTAGAACGTTCCTGACAAACTCCTCCTTCAAGATGACTCCGATTCCATTTCTCTTCCCATCCACACCATGAAAAAACAGCTTAAACCCTGATCCTAAGCTTCGAGCTGGTCTACCTTTCCACCTGGTCTCCTGAACACACAGTATGTCCACCTTCCTCCTCTACATCATGTCAGCCAGCTCTCTACCTTTTCCTGTCATAGTTCCAACATTCAAAGTCCCCACTCTCAGTCATAGACTCGTGCTTTTCCTCTTCTCTCTCTGCCTACGGACACGCCTCCCACCTCTCCTTCTTCGACCAACAGTAGTCCAATTTCCATCAGCACCCTGTTGGTTAACAGCACTGATGGCGGTCATTGTTCACCCGGGCCTCGACCCATCCGGTATGAAATTTGTCTTTACGGTTTGCATTTTGTATTCTGGCAAAGGTTTTACACCAGATGCCCTTCCTGTCACAACCCTCTGCATTTATCCGGACTTGGGACCGGTGTGAGGGCGGGCACTTGTTTGTGCCCCCCCCCTCACGGCTGCATTACATACATATACAGTGTGTGTGTGTATATATATATATATATATATATATATATATATATATATATATATATACACAGTGTGTGTGATGGTGATGGTGGAGGTAGTGATGGTGATGGTGACGGTGACAGTGGTGGTAGTGACGGTGATGGTGGTGATGTGATGGTGACGGTAGTGACGGTGATGGTGATGGTGACGGTGGTGGTGGTGATGGTGGTGATGGTGATGGTTACACATTTAACAGCTTGTGAGTAAAAGCTGTTCTTGAGTCTGTTCGTTTTTATTTTGAGTGTCCTGTACCTTTTTCCGGAGTGGAGAGGGGGAGAGAAGGGTGTGTCCAGGGTGTGTGGGGTTCCCTGATAATCCCACTGGCTGTCCTTTGAGTCTGTCAGTGTAAATGTCCCTGACGAGGGTAGTGTAGTTCCAATAACCCACTCTGCCATCCTTTCCCCCTGCTGCAGGGCCTCCCTGTCCTCTGCAGTACAGCTACTGAACCAGAGCAGTAAAAGCTCATCAGTAGGGCTCAGGGTAGGCAGCTTCCCGAGGAACTAAAAAAACAAACAAAAAAACAAAAACAAAACAGCAGTAGTCATACGGTGTACAGAAAACATGTTTGAGATATTCCTTTTGTCAATGTGAGGATATCCATTAGGTAATTTACCGGGTATTTAGCTCAGTTGGTAGAGCGTCCACTTGATCCTCCGGAAGGTCAGAGTTCGAATCTGGCCATGTCATACCATGATATGTTAAAATTTGGGAGTTGTTGCTTCCTTGCTTGGTGCTCAGCATCAAAAGGATAGAACAACACAACAACTGGTGCTGTACAGTGGCGACGGGTGCCGAGAGCGCTGGGGTCTCATGCACATTGAGCATACGCGTGTATGAATTATGCACTATATAAGCATCCATAATAATAATAATAATAATAACTACATCACTTGTTGTGCTTTCCCCATCATGTGGGCAATGTTTGTGGTCCAGGAGAAGCCAGCACAAATGTGGACTCAGAACAGAAACTTGAAGCACTCCACCCTCTCTACATCCTCTCCATCACTTTAGGGGCAGGGTGCTCAGCTTTGAGCATCTACCTAATGTCCTAAAGGAAGCAAATCTTGAACATACTCCTTTGCTTTGACTTCTTTTCTCCACCAGAGGTCAGTGTTGAACAACAAGTTAAGAACTGCTTCTTCCAGCATGAACGTTGTGTGGCGTCTGCGGGTTGTGACTGTCTGCCATGCATGCAAATATTTTTGAAAAGCTCATTCCACTTCACATTTTATTAGTAATTTAATCTAAAATTGGATAAATCACTTAATTTGTAAAATTATTATTATTATTTTTGAATTGAACCCCTTTCTGACGTCAGTTAATCATAATACACCAAGAATATTTGAATCATTCAAATCTCATGTTTGGTTGAATGTGTTTAAATTTGGACTCTATTGATTTGACCGCCCGGGCAGATGAACAGATGAACTTTGGAGATATACAAATTTTTTATGTAAAACCCTGGAAGCAGCATTTGGACATCAGTGGCACTTCGGCTCGTCCTGGTTGAGTAAATACAGCTTGACATGCATTTAAGTGAAACGAAACTTCACGAAGCTTCATATTTATAAACCTGAGCATACAAATCTAAATATTAGTAAACATCCCATGAAATTCATCTGTGTTATGTGTTCTTTCCTGGAGAGTGTTTATGTAGGTGTGTGAGGTATGCATGGTGTGTGTGTGTGTGTGTGTGTGTGGTAGAGCAGGCAGGACAGGTTTTTCCTGCTGATAGCTGCTGATGACAGGCGTGAGTCACTCTCCATCTCTCTATTGTGAACTGTTTGCTGATGCACATGCAGATCCGCTGCTCTGTTTCTCCCAACGCTCTGCACAATGTGGCTGTGAGGGCAGTTGCTGACACCCTGCAAAAATCCCTTTATTTCACTAAATCCAATCTGCCCACTTCCATGCTGAGTGTAGGCCACCACACCACAACACACACTACACTACACTACACACTATGCAACACACTACACTACACACCACAACCCACACTACACTACACACCACAACACACACTACACACGTTACACTACACACCACAACACACACCACACTACACACCACAACACACACTACACTACACTACACACTATGCTACACACGACACTACACACCACAACCCACACTACACTACACACCACAACACACACTACACACATTACACTACACACCACAACACACACCACACTACACACCACAACACACACTACACTACACTACACACTATGCTACACACTACACTACACACCACAACACACACTACTCACCACACACTACACTACACTACACACTATGCTACACATTACACTACACACCACAACCCACACTACACACCACAACACACACTACACTACACACCACAACACACACCACTCCACACACCACACTACACTACACACAACACCACACACCGCACTACACACAACAACACACACCACACTACACACCACAACACACACCACACTACACACCACAACACACACTACACACTACACCACACACCACAGTACACTACACACTATGCTACACACTACACTACACACCACAACACACACCACACTACACACCACAACACACACTACACTACACACATTACACTACACACCACAACACACACCACACCACACACCACACTACACTACACACCACAACACACACCACACCACACACCACACTACACTACACACCACAACACACACCACACTACACACCACAACACACACTACACTACACACCACAACACACACCACACCACACACCACACTACACTACACTACACACAACAACACACACCGCACTACACACAACAACGCACACCACACTACACACAACAACACACACTACACTACACACCACAACACACACTACACACCACACACTACACTACACTACACACTACACTACACACCACAACACACACTACACTACACACCACACACTACACTACACACTACGCTGCACACTACACTACACTACACCACACCACACACTACACCACACACCGCACCAGACACTACACTACACACTCCACCACACACTACACACTACGCTACACACTACACACCACACACTACACTACACTACACACTACACTACACACCACAACACACAACACACTACACACAACAACACACACTACACTACACACCACAACACACACTACACACCACACACTACACTACACTACACACTACACTACACACCACAACACACACTACACTACACACCACACACTACACTACACACTACGCTGCACACTACACTACACTACACCACACCACACACTACACCACACACCGCACCAGACACTACACTACACACTACACCACACACTACACACTACGCTACACACTACACACCACACCACACACCGCACCACACACTACACGGCACACTACACACCACACCACACACTACACTACGCACTACACCACACACCACACACTACACACCACACACTATGCTACACACTACACTACACACTACACACTACACCACACACCGCACCACACACTACATGGTACACTACACACCACACCACACACTACACTACACACTACATGCCACATCACACCACACACTACACTACACACTACACCACACTACACACTACACTACACGCCACATCACACCACACACTATGCTACACACTACACCACTCACCACCCACCCCACCACACACTACACTGCACACCACACACTATGCTGCACACCACACACCCCAGCACACACTACACACCACACCACTCACTACACTACATACTACACCACACACTACACCACACATCACACCACAGACCACACCACACTCTACACTATACGACACATCACACACTACAATTTGTGATATATAAATACATGGAAGGCGGCGCGATGTTGAAGTGATTAGCATGTCCTCATCACAGCATTAAGGTCCTGGATTCAAATTCATAGCCTGCAAAGGTGTTTCTGTGCATGTTCTCCCGTTGTTTACATGAGTTGCCCCTGATTAATACGGTTTTCTTCCACAGTCTAAAGACATGCCGATCATGCTAACTGGTTGTTCCAAAATTGCGCCGAGATGTGAGTGAGTGTCAATGGTTGTGTGTTTATTGACTCTGCAGTGGACTGGTGAGCTGTTCAGGGTGTGAACCGTCTTCCCCTGGGGCGTTTCAGTGTGCAGTTTGCATGCTTTCCCTGTGCTTGCATGGGTTTGTTCGGGGTACACCAATTTCCTCCCACACTACAGAAACCATGCACAGTTGGCTATTCACAAACCAGCCCACTGCATGAGACGAAGCGTGAACGGTTGTACGCTGCCTTTGCCCAGAGTTGGCTGAGATGAGCAGCTGAAAAAATTACTTGCTGAGGGTCTAAATAAAACTTTAAAAATTAAAAAAGTTTATTCTTGTAATTGTAATCCTTAATCCTTGTACTAGGGTCAGAGAAAGGCTGGAGCCTATCTCAGCCTACTTGGAGCAAAGGCCAGGGTACACCATCGCAAAACCAGCTGTATGCACCTCGGGGCAATTTGGAAACACCCATTAGCCTTAATATACCTGTCTTTGGTCTGTGGGTGGAAACTGGAGAACCTGGAAGAAACCCATGCAAACACAGAGAGAACATGCTCAGTGCAGACAGAAATGCCCGAGCTCAGGACTTGAACCCAGGAGCTTCTGGTTGTAAGCGCTAACCACGAACCACCGTGCACCCATTACACACTCAGATTAAGTATAAATATATTGAAATGATACTTCTGTGGTGTAAGTATTCAACGACAACTGAAATAATAATAATTTAAAAAATTAGCGAGGTAATTAACACTACCTCCGAACTCTCGTCACACCCGGACCACCCGTATCGCGTGGATTTTTTTTCTCTGGTGTGAATGCTTCATCATTACTCAACACACCTCTTCTGTGGTTGCAGTTGTTGTTTTGGGTTTTTTTCAATGGCTTTTCCATGAAGGCTGCCGCCGATCGTGTCTGGTGTATTAATGATAGGATCGCTAGCCTGGTGAGGGACAGAATTAGAGATGTCAAGGTCAGAAAGAAGAACAGGGAGAGCGGTTTCCTATGCAAAAACCACATGAATTATTCAGCTCCCCCCTTTTGTCTCCCTCTCCTCTTCCCCAGCCCGGCCTCTGACAGGTTTATTCCAGTCCTGTTTGAGGAGGAGAGATCGGTGGCACTTTCCTCCACTTCACGCTTCCTGAAATGGCCTTTAATTAGCCAGGGGAAATTGCAGGCCGCGTTGATGCTCTCGCAGAAAGCGGACTGTGGGAACTGCGTGTTGCTTGAGCATCCTTTTATCTCCTGACTTGTAAGGACAGGAAGCTGAAGCAAACGGGAGGAAAGCAGTGTTAAAATTAACAGCGTTAATGCTACGCTACGTCGATTAACATACAGCTGGATGGATAAAAATTCAGAGGCAAGTGTTACTCGTTAAATTTGCACCCTGGAATAGTGGTTAACACGCCCACCTCACAGCTAGAATGTCCTGGGTTTGATTCCAGCGCTCGGGAACAGAGTGGAGGGTTCACATGTTCTGCCTGTGCCGTGTGTGGGTTTCCTCCGGGTACTCCGGTTTCCTCCTGCAGACCAAAGACATGTAGACAGTACTGTATTAGGTGAGTTGACTGTTCTGAATTGACCCTGGGTGTGAGAGTGAGTGTAAATAGTGTGTGTGTGTGTGTGTGTGTGTGTGTGTGTGTGTGTGTGTATATATATATGTGTGTTTGTGTGTGATTGTGTGTGTGTGTGTGTGTGTGTGATTGTGTGTGATTGTGTGTGTGTGTGCACGTGTATGTGTGCATGTGCGCATGTCTGTGAGTGTGCGTGCGTGTGTGTGTGTGTGTATATGTGTGTGTGTGTGTGTGTGATTGTGTGTGTGAGTGTGTGTACGTATGTGTATAGAGTATGTGTGCATGTGTGCGTGGTTGTGTGTGTGTGTGTGTGCATGTGCGCGTGTCTGTGAGTGTGTGTGCATGTGTGTGTGTGTGTGTGTGATTGTGTGTGCATGTGTGTGTTTGTGTGTGCGTGTGTGTGTGTGTGTGTGTGTGTGTATATATATATATATGTGTGTTTGTGTGTGATTGTGTGTGTGTGTGTGTGTGTGTGTGTGTGTGTGATTGTGTGTGTGTGTGCACGTGTATGTGTGCATGTGCGCATGTCTGTGAGTGTATGCGTGTGTGTGTGTGTGTGTATATGTGTGTGTGTGTGTGTGATTGTGTGTGAGTGTGTGTACGTATGTTATGTGTATAGAGTATGTGTGCATGTGTGCGTGGTTGTGTGTGTGTGTGTGTGCATGTGCGCGTGTCTGTGAGTGTGTGTGCATGTGTGTGTGTGTGTGTGATTGTGTGTGCATGTGTGTGTTTGTGTGTGCGTGTGTGTGTGTGTGTGTGTGTGTGTGTGTGTGTGTGTGTGTGTGTGTGTGTGTGAATGTGTGCACGTGCATGTGTGTGTGGGGGGGTGTATGTGCGCACGTGTGTGTGTGTGTGTGTGTGTGTGTGTGTGTGTGTGTGTGTGAATGTGTGCACATGCATGTGTGTGTGTGTGTGTGTGTGTTTGTGTAGGTAGGTACAGTAGGTGGTTGTTCAGTCTCCATTGGTTTTTGTCCCTTATACAGTAGTTGCAGCTTGGAAACAGTTGCCATGGCGAAAGTAATTAACAGATGCATTCTTCGGCTCTTCCAACCTCTCAGTTTTCTATAAAGCATCATCTCTGTCTATGTTCACTGCTCTGCTTTTTTTGTTTTCTCTCTCTCTCGCTGAATGAAAACTTCTCATTCAGGCCGTATCAGTGAATTTCAGCCGTCTGTAAAAAAATAAAAAGAAACCCAGACAAGCGTGGTGTTTGGTCGAGGCTGCACTTTTTCGATCGGCTCACCGGCTGAACAAGATGAAACTACCAAAAGCCATCACCACGGAAACCACAAGTGAGGACTGACAGGAGATGTGGTGTGTTTGTGTGGAGCCTGAGGGCATTTCTGTGTGGAGTTTGAATGTTCTCTTTGTGCTTGTGTGGGTTCCTCAGGGTTCTCCAGTCTTTTGTCATGCACGTGAGGTCAGATGGCTCCTCGCCATGGCCCATGGGTGAGAACGTGGGTGTGACTGGCTGTTAGGATCTGTGCTAGTCCTGTGATAGCATGTCCTGTTCAGGGTGTGACCCCGCCTCTCACCCAAAGACAGCCAGGATTGGCTCCAGCTTCTCCCACAACCCTGAGAGGTCGGAGGGACAGATAATGAATGGATAGATGAAGAATATGTAAATATCTAGTGCCAGGAAGACACTCACGCCACCCTGTGGTTGTCTCTCACAGCCCCGAGTGTTTTACTTTCTTCGTTCCTGCGCACTGGCTGGAACGCGTGCATGTATGAAGTGGTTTCTAATGCACTCTGAATCTTTTTCATGTGGGAGCCGAGACTTTGGAATCGCAGGTGTCTCCGGGCTGCGGAGCTGTGTCAGCCGTGATCCGGGGAAATTTCCGCGGTGGAAATACTCATCATCATTCCGAGATGTTTTTGCCAAACCCCATGCAGCAGCTGTGCAAATATCATCTTCCAGCAGACCGTGTTAGAGGGACACACCTACACTGCCGGGACACTCTGTGCATTTCTCACATACGAGTGATCCAAGTGTCAGAATCTTCACACACTCACATGAAGCGGGCGAGCCGAGACTCCGGATTCCTCAGGGGAGAAAAAAAACATTCGACTGCATGAGCTCAGATTTATTATACATTTATATTCGACCCTCACAGATACCGAGAGAAGAGAAACTCGAGGAAATCCTGGGTATCTGGTCAGGTCTTCAAAATTACTCTCTGTCTATCCATCCATCCATCCACCCATTCGTCTATCCATCCATCCATCCATCCATCCATTCGTCTATTCATCCATTCATCCATCCATCCATCCATCCATTCATCCATCCATCCATCCATTCGTCTATCCATCCATCCATCCATCCATTCGTCTATCCATCCATCCATCCATCCATTCGTCTATCCATCCATCAATCCATTCATCCATCCATCCATCCATCCGTTCGTCTATCCATCCATCCATCCGTCTATTTGTCCATCCATCCATCCATCTGTCCATCCATCTGTCCATCCATCCATCCATCCATCCATTCATCCATTTGTCTATCTATCCATCCATCCATTCATCCGTCTGTCCATCCATCCATCCATCCATCCATTCATCTATCCATCCATCCATCCATCCACCCGTCTATTCGTCTATCCATCCATCCATCCATCCATCCATCTCTCTCTCTCTCTCCCTCCCCCCTTTCTCTTTCAATATCTATCTATCTATCTATCTTATGACGCTCTCTCTCTCTCTTTCACACACACACACACACACACACACACACACACACACACACACACACACACGCGCGCACACACACACACACAGTTTCTTTTCCGCTCTCAGCTGGATTCAGGGTTTTTTCTTCTTGCTTTGTTGCTGATGAACATGATTAACATGAAAAAATAAAACAAGAGTTTTTAATTTTTATTATCAGTGTGATCATTTTTACTGAAAATTACATCTGAAACATCCATTCATTCATTTCCTGAACCGCTTGATCCTAATTAGGGTCACGGGGAGTTCGGCGCCCATCTCGGCCGACTTTGATTGAGGGCGGGGTACACCCTGGACAGCTCACCAGGCCATCACAGGCCCGACACTCACACAACCATTTATACTCACACCGAGGAGAATGTGCAAACTCCACGAAGAGACGCCCCAGGACCAGGAATCAAACCTCGAAACTTCTTGTGAGGAAAACGTGCAAACCACTGCGTGACCATAATGCCTCATGTAAACATATTATTATTATTATTAGTATTATTTGCAATGGCCTGGTGAGCTGGCCAGAGTGTACCCTGCCATCGCCCAGAGTTGGCTGAGATGAGTGCTGGCCTCTCTGCAACCCTAATTATGATTATGCGGTTGAAAAAATGAATGAATTCATTATTATTATTGTTATTATTTTTATGAGTCAGAGAATATTCAAAACGATGGCTGCATTACCACAGCGCTGTCGAGTTCTGGATGCTGATTGGTCAGAAGGGGTTCATTTGACTGTGATTATCCACTGTATTTGAGAAGTGGGCGAGACGCTGGTGCAGTGGTTAGTGTGTCCATCTGACAGCGAAAAGGTACAGGCTTCGATTCCTGGGCTTGGGGCGGTTCTCTGTGGAGTTTGCATGTTCTCCCCGTGCTTATGCGGGTTTCCTCGGGGGACTCTGGTTTCCTCACACATTAGGCGAATTGTCTGATCCAAACTGCCTCAGTGTGTGAATGTGAATATGTGTGTGGGTATGTATTGGCCCTGGGATGGTCCAGAGAGCTGTTCAGGGTGTTCTCCGCCTTCACATAGAGTTGTCAGACATAGGCTCCAGCCTCCCTGCGACACTAATCAGATTCAGAAGCTTTCTTTTTACTTCTCATGATCATAAACTCTTCTGAAAGTGCTCAAACCGCAGCAGGAAACCATGTTACCCTCAGCCATATCCCACTTCCTGTTTCAGGCCGCCACAGTTAGCACAGAGAGTCGTTCTGATTGTCTCGCCGCTTCCGTTCATTTCAACCCCGAATCATCCACATATCCATTATCTACTCCTCTTATCCGGCAGGGTCCCCAGATCCTGCTCCGTCGTCGGACCTTTGTCTTTTCAACAGATCGCCCCGTGTGAGTCCGGAGCCCCGTCTGTAACTTTCCACATAATAAAAATAATCACATACAGATGCAACCAGCAGCACCACTGCATATATACATTTACACAGTATAGTTCACATCATAGAGTTAAACAAATACTCAATCATGCAGTTGCCGGACCCCTTTATCTAATGAAGGTTGCTGAGAGGCTGAAGCCTATTTCAACCGACACCAGCCAAAGGTGGGGGTACACCCTGAACAGCTCTACAGACCATTGCAGTGCCAACACACCTCCCATCATTCACACCTCGGGGCAACTTGGAGAAGCCAATTAACCTTATGTGCACGTTTTTGGACTGCAGGCGGAAACTGGAGAACTTAGAGGAAACCCACGCGAACACAAGAAGAACCTGCAAACTCCACCGCCAATATGTGTGGAACGTCCCATTCATATCGGCCTTCACCAGACCGAAAGGGCATCTCTGATGATTTGTGGTGTGTGTGCGTGCGACTCGTGGAGGTCACGGTTGGATTCTGAGGTCAGATGCTAATGTTGTTAGCGCAGGCGTATTCCGTACTGTATACGATTGCGCAGAACAGGCTGAAGATACCGGAACAGCGATTAAAGCGAGTTTCCTTTACCATAATTAAAAGGGCTGTGATTACAGTAAAATAATAATCACAACAATGATCATTTTCATCCAATCATTTGCTTTTCTGACAAACTTAACCCTAATTCGGGTAACACCCATCACAACTGACTCCGGACAAGGGTGGGGTACACCCTGAACAGCCCGGCAGGCCGTCACTCACACAACTGGTCATACTCACACTCACACCTCATACAGTAAGTTTTCGACTGGAGGAGGAAACCAGAGGACCCGGAAGAAACTGACACAAACCAGGGAAAACGTGCACTCCATAGAAACACCCGAGCTCGGACTCGAACCCGGACCTTCTTGCTGTGAGGCAGACGTGCTCACCACTGCGCCACCGTGCTGCCTGGTTATTGTTCATTCATTCATTCTTTAATCCGCTTAAAGATAATTAGGGTTGCGTGGAGCCTGGTAGCCGTCTCAGCCGACTTTGGGGAAGGGCAGGGTACTGTACACCAAGGTCACCAGGCCAGCACGGGGCCAACACTCACACTCACTCTCACACCTAGGGGTGATTTGGACAGCCAGTTCGCCTACTGTGCATAATTTTGGACTGTGGGAGGAAACCAGAGCACCTGGAGGAAACTCACACAAGCACGGGGAGAAGAAGTTGGGAATTGAACCCAGGCCTTCCTGCCTTATTATCATCATCATCATCATTATTCATTCATTCATTTTCCAAACTTCTTAATACTAATTCGAGTCATGGGGAGGCTGGAACCTATCTCAGCTGACTCTGGGTGCCGGCAGAGTACACCCTGGACAGCTCGCCGGGCCATCTCAGGGCAGAACCACACTGACATCTTCGTGGATACGCTTGTCGAAAGTGAGAAATGGTTCTTTTACATGAACCTCACACCACAGACAGTGAGAGACGCGACACACACAACAACAACGATACAGCAGGGGCAACTGTTGACAGTGGGACTTGAACCCCCAACCATGGGATCAGTAATCCAGCACCTTTTTCCACCAGGACACCACTACCCACTATTTTTATTTACCACATTTTAGCAGACTCCCTTATCCAGAGTGACTTACATTTATTATTTGTGATATAACTGAGTGATTGAAAGTTAAGGGCCTTGCCCAAGGGCCCAACAGTGACAGGTTGATGGGACTGGGACTTGAACCACCAACTTTTACATTAGTAATCCAGAGCCTTTATTATTATTATTATTATTATTATTATTATTGTTATTATTATTATTATTATTATTATTGTTGTTATTATTATTATTATTATTATTATTGTTGTTGTTGTTATTATTATTATTATTGTTATTATTATTATTATTGTCATTATTATTATTATTGTTGTTGTTATTATTATTATTGTTGTTGTTATTATTATTATTATTATTATTGTTATTATTATTATTGTCATTATTATTATTATTATTATTGTTGTTATTATTATTGTTATTATTATTATTATTATTATTGTTATTATTATTATTATTTTCATTATTATTATTATTATTATTGTTGTTGTTATTATTATTATTGTTATTAGAGAACCGTGCCTTTAAAATGTGTATTTCTGGCGGCGCGTGAGCTTCTGCGTGACTCCGCTGGGCGCGCGCGCGAGTCCAGAAGGAAACTAGACTACATCACCAGAGAACGGGCGCGCGGCCGGGATACGGGAGCGCGCCCACAGAGAAACAGAGAGCGAGAGAGAGAGAGAGCGAGAGAGAGACAGAACGCGGAAACGGGAGAAAGAGGAGGAGAAACAAGGACACGGAGAGAGAGAGAGAGAGAGGCGCGTCCACCGGAGACCGCCTGAGCTCCTCGCCCGCGCCTGTGTCGTGCGCGCGTGTGTA
The DNA here is from genome assembly GCA_024760905.1 of Plotosus lineatus. Taxonomy (NCBI): domain Eukaryota; kingdom Metazoa; phylum Chordata; class Actinopteri; order Siluriformes; family Plotosidae; genus Plotosus; species Plotosus lineatus. The sequence continues at coordinate 3,605,722 of CM045751.1, read as the reverse complement.
TCTCTCTGGATTAAATCTGGTTGTTGAGAAGAATTCGGGATTGAGTGTTGCGGGCTTTCAAAGGAAAGATGTCGGGGAACCGAGAGGAGGAGCGGCGCAAGCTCGCCGACATCATTAACCACTGGAACGCGAACCGGCTCGACCTGTTCGAGATCAGCCAACCGACCGAGGTGAGAGACACAAACACCGGGGAGGAGATCCGCCAGGCCTCGGTGTGGCCTTTATACACACAGACACACACACACTCTCACAGTCACGGAAAAATTACACAAAACATATTTCATTCTTACTTTTATTTATATTTACATGTTTGTTCTTTTATCCATGGCTTATCTGTTTGTTTGTTTGTTTATTTGTATCCCTGGTACTTGGTCTGAGCACCGCCTGAAGCTTTAATAACACACACATAATGTTCAAAACCATAAAGCTTGGACCTGTGCAGCTCTCTCGACTCTGTTAATTGTTTATTTATTTTAAAGCGTGTTAACCTTCACATCTTTCAAGCTAAATGTCATATAAAGGTTACTGACGCTAACAAACCTCGTCCAGTCGTGTTGAGTGTGTAGTCCACAGCCATTTCCTTTCATTTCTCTTCTTCAGCCTGTGTGTGTGTGTATGTGTGTGTGTGTTTTCCTTTTTTTAAAGAAGCTAATCCCAATCAATGAAATGCTAACTGCTAGCTATCACACACAGGTAGTAATGCTAGCTCACCTGCTCTGCTGAGCATCATGCTAGCTAATTTAGCTTAACATGCTAATAATAATAATAATAATACTAATGGTAATGATGATGGTGGTGGATGTTGTTGTGGTTGTGATGGTATCTTAGACTTTCTTGAATTACACTCGAATCCAAAGGCACTGTGCAGTGAAAGAAAAGGTGTGCATTCTCAGGTGGAATCAGGTTAAAGGTTCAGTTCAGGGATACACTATGAAACTGTTCAGGCAGCAACAGTGGCTAATCCCAGTGACGTCATGATGTGCGGCACTGGGTCTGTCTGTGAACATGTGCATGTCTGTGTTTCTCATGGTCTGTCTGTGTGTGTGGCCATCTGAATCAGTCTGCTTCTCTCTCGCTCTCTGATTTGTCTCTCTGAAAATCTTTTGACTGAAGGCCTTCCTCTCTGACTGTACTGACTGAATGTCTCGCTTTATAGTGTCTCTCTGTGTTTGTGACTGTCTCTGAATGGCTCTGTTTCTTTTACTGTCTCTATTAATGTGTCTCCCTCTATGACTGGGTGGGTGTTTGTCTTTCTGGATGTGTGTCTCTCTCATTGAACATGTTTGTTTTTGTGACTGTCTAACACTCACTTTCTCAAAGTGTCTCTCTTGCAATGTGTCTCTGAAAGTTTCTGTGATTGTGTGTGTCTGTCTCTCTCTGAATGTCTGCGATTGTGTGTCTGTCTCTCTCTGAATGTCTGCGATTGTGTGTCTGTCTCTCTCTGAATGTCTGCGATTGTGTGTATGTCTCTCTCTGAATGTCTGCGATTGTGTGTATGTCTCTCTCTGAATGTCTGCGATTGTGTGTATGTCTCTCTGAATGTCTGCGATTGTGTGTATGTCGCTCTCTGAATGTCTGCGATTGTGTGCGTGTCTCTCTGAATGTCTGCGATTGTGTGCGTGTCTCTCTCTGAATGTCTGCGATTGTGTGCGTGTCTCTCTCTGAATGTCTGCGATTGTGTGCGTGTCTCTCTCTGAATGTCTGCGATTGTGTGCGTGTCTCTCTCTGAATGTCTGCGATTGTGTGCGTGTCTCTCTCTGAATGTCTGCGATTGTGTGCGCGTCTCTCTGAATGTCTGCGATTGTGTGCGTCTCTCTCTGAATGTCTGCGATTGTGTGCGCGTCTCTCTCTGAATGTCTGCGATTGTGTGCGCGTCTCTCTCTGAATGTCTGCGATTGTGTGCGCGTCTCTCTCTGAATGTCTGCGATTGTGTGCGCGTCTCTCTCTGAATGTCTGCGATTGTGTGCGCGTCTCTCTCTGAATGTCTGCGATTGTGTGCGCGTCTCTCTCTGAATGTCTGCGATTGTGTGCGCGTCTCTCTCTGAAGGTCTGCGATTGTGTGCGTCTCTCTCTGAATGTCTGCGATTGTGTGCGCGTCTCTCTGAATGTCTGCGATTGTGTGCGCGTCTCTCTCTGAATGTCTGCGATTGTGTGCGCGTCTCTCTCTGAATGTCTGCGATTGTGTGCGCGTCTCTCTCTGAATGTCTGCGATTGTGTGCGCGTCTCTCTCTGAATGTCTGCGATTGTGTGCGCGTCTCTCTCTGAATGTCTGCGATTGTGTGCGCGTCTCTCTCTGAATGTCTGCGATTGTGTGCGCGTCTCTCTCTCTGAATGTCTGCGATTGTGTGTGCGTCTCTCTCTCTGAATGTCTGCGATTGTGTCTCTCTCTGAATGTCTGTGATTCTGAATGTCTGTGATTGTGTGTGCGTGTCTCTCTGTGTTGGAGTTTGAGTAGAGCGATACACTGAGGGTTGCGAGTGTTGTATTTTGGTGATTATTAACCGGCACGATAAGCTTCTGGAGGAATAACACGTGGTTGTTCAAAGAGGTCAATGTAGCAGGAAAAGTTTTGGTTTGTCTCTCAGCAGGTGAAAAATGGCAGCAGCTGCTGATCGAGATAATAAATGCTGAACCGATGGAAACATTCTGAACCGATCGGATGACATGAATGTGGATTTTCGAGCTGAGCCGCATCGGAGATGTTTGTGTGACATTCGATATCGTGATGGAAATTTATTTCAGATTCTTGAATCCGTGTTCTGAGTTCGCACACTTACAGCTGCAGAGAATCAACACTGATTACCTGCGACTGTTTAAATGGATGAGACGGGGAATGGGGACGTCCTCGTGGCTTGAGGTCATCTCGATCTCATTGAGCGGCTTCTCGGCCTTTAAACTGCTGTTGTCAAACAAAACTGGTGCTTTTCGAACCTTGTGATGAGTTCTTGAATCTGATTGGTCAGACGCTCTTGGATAATTTTATGTAACACGCAAAGCTTGGACCGTGGCTCAGTCCGGAACTCCAGCGATGGATTTATTTTAATGCATTCGATGGTATGTTATCGTTTCTGTGGCAATGCGTTTAGCGTCATACGATTTAAGAGTAAGGTTTAGGAATGTATTTAATAAAGAGAAGGTTCATGGTGAAATACATTTTGAGGAAACGTTCATGCCACGTTTACGGAATGAGTCTCCAGTGTGAGCGGTGAAACTTGCATTATAGATAAAGGGGCTTAATCTTTTTTTTGGTTCTTGGACTTTTTAAATCTGACAGGGGGGAGAGAGACTAATGGAATGAGGGGCAAAATACAAGAAAGTGAGTCTGAGAGGCAGAAAGAAAGAGAGCCTGGTGAGGGGGGGGCGAGATGAGAAAGTAAGAAGATATGGAGATAGACATGATATGAGTGTGTGTGTGTGTGTGTGTGAGAGAGAGAGAGAGAGAGATAGGGAGATAGGAAAGGAGGGAGAGAGGGGGAATGGTGGGGAGAGAGCAAGCGAGAGAGAGGGGACTGGGGTGTGCGGGTGTAAGTGAGAGGGAGAGTGGCAGTGGTACGAGAGAGGGGGGGAATGGTGAGGGGTAATGTGCGAGAGAGGGGGAAATGGTGTGAGAGAAAGAGTGAGCTGAGAAAGTAAGATGATAGAGTGGTAGAAATGGTGCAAGAGAGAGAGAGAGGTAATGATGTGATGGGGGAATGGTGCGAGAGAGAGGGGGATGGTGCGAGAGAGAGGGGGATGGTGCGAGAGAGAGGGGGATGGTGCGAGAGAGAGGGGGAATGGTGAGAGAGAGGGGGAATGGTGAGAGAGGGGAATGGTGAGAGAGGGGGATGATGCGAGGGGGAATGGTGCAAGAGAGGGTGGGGGGAATGATGCGAGGGGGACGAGAGAGAGAGGGGGATGATGTGAGGGAATAGAGAGGGGGAATGGTGCGAGAGAGGGTGGGGGAATGATGCGAGGGGGAATGGAGAGAGAGAGAGAGAGGGGGAATGATGTGAGGGAATAGAGAGGGGGAATGGTGCGAGAGAGGGTGGGGAATGATGCTGGGGGAATGGTGAGAGAGAGGGGAATGATGCGAGGGGAATAGAGAGGGGGGGAATGGTGCGAGAGATATGAAAGATGGAGAGAGGGGGAATGGTGCAAGAGAGGGGGATGATGCGAAGGGGGAATGGTGTGAGAGATAGGAAAGATGGAGAGAGGGGGGATGATATGAGGCGGGAATGGTGTGAGAGAGCGAGAGAGAGGGAGTGCGAGGGGGGTGGGGCTGGTGAGGGGATGATTGTTTACAGTTACTCTAACGTCATTTCGAACAGGAAGTTGCTTGATGAGTTCTGTTATGTGCGCATGAAACTATTGGGTCAGTCGGTACCGTCACGTGTACAGTCGTCAATCACTGCTATATTAATGCACCCGATTTAATACGCCATTTTTCCGATAGTAAAAAAAACCCAGAATTTTTTAATTTTGGCAAAAAAAAAAATCAAGAAGTAATTTTTCCAGTTGCTGAAATTAAAAAAAAAAAATGAATAAGTCAATCTTCTTTTCCTTTCGGCTTATTCCCTTTCTCGGGAGTCGCCATAGCGAATCATCTGATTCGCACATTTGATTTGGCAGAGGTTTTTACGTCGAATGTCCTTCCTGTCACAGAAGAAGGGACAGAAACACGCTGACGGCTTTGCGGCTCCTCCTTACGAAAGTCAGCAATGGTTCTTTTCCATGCCTCACACCATAGACAGTGAGGGACACGGCCCGCCTTTGATTACCCAGTTAGCTGCACTGGGGGGACATGAACGCTATTAATATATTCATATGGTTGGTTTTAAAAATCACGAAAGGGCAATTCCACAAAAATGTTTTCTTGTGATTAAATAAAAAATAGTAATTACAAAAAATACTGTTGGAGTTTTTTTTAAAGAATTTCTTTGAAGTTTTTAGAGTTACAGGATTTTGTTGTGGTTGCTTATCACATGACTGGCGGCCATCTTGGAGTCTGAAACTCTATGTGTATACCGATATGAAAGCCAGCAGTGCCGTGTCAGTTGTGCTGGTGAATTATTCTTGTTATAATAATGCTGAACGCGTTCTGTATTTGGATCGAATGACCACCTCGTTATCGGTTAATTCTGTGCATAAAACTGTTTGTATCAAAATATTTGTATAAAAATAAAGTTCTGCGTACAGCTCCAGGACCTGTGGATTTATACAGCGGTACTTTGGATTACGAGTGTCTTTTATAATAAATTTTTCATGATATGAGCTTCGATCCACCAAAAATCCGCCCATTCCAACCAGCAAAATTCTGATTTTTGAGCTCTGCTGTGGAAATGGCATTTCCGGGCCAATTAGACTCATATTCTTAGATTTGTATTCTTCCGTGTCCCAAGAATGCCTTGTGCAGTGCTTCTCAATTATTTTCTGTGATGCCCCAAATAGGAAGGAAAAAAACATTTCACGCCCACTCCCCAGCGCCCCACATGCACTTCATATTGTTTGCTCAGTGCTTTTTTCCTACACCATAGGGAACACGGTGAGAGCACCACTGCCACCTACTGTAGAGGATGTGCAATTACACTTAAGTCTAGTACAGTATGGCAAAAAAGCATGTTCCCCAGGGTCATTCCGTGCCCCCCTGGCATCACACTGGTCATCACAAAATTCTCCTCCTCCTCCTCTGTTGTGTACCACCTCATGCCTACCCATGTGACATCTTTGCCGCAGTCGATGATTG
>CM045751.1:3552500-3595000 GCA_024760905.1 Plotosus lineatus | reverse complement strand
GTGTGTGTGTGTGTGTGTGTCTGTGTCTGGGGGGGGTCCTTTCAGATAACTATCCAGGCGCTCAGGGGAACATCGTGTGTTCTGGTGTCTGAAGTATCAACCCAAATCGCTCACTGTATAGGGCGTGTCCTTCTCACCGGGTAGCCTCTATTTGAAGAATAGAAAGAGTATGTAGTGAAAAAAAAATGGTATGTGTGAAGGGGTGTGTATGTATGTACATATATGGGTGTGTATGTATACAGGGATCCCTCGCTACTTCGCCTTCAATTCATGTGGCTTCAGTGCATCGTCTTTTTTTTTTTTTTTTTTTTTTTCCTAAAAATATTAATCGAATTAAAAAATAAGGAAATTAAGGAAGAATAGGGGAAAAAGTGAATGAAAATGCTGTGTGCGTGGATTTTTATTTTGTTTACATCTTATGCATTATTTTTGAATGTTGAATAGTTATTATAAGCATTTATAGCATTGAATATGTATTTATTGATATTATATACACATATACATGTACGTATACATCAGTCTGGGGGGGGGGGGGGTTGATCCTACTTCATGGTATTTGGCAGTCATGGGGGGGGATCTCTGTCCAAATTAATCATGGAGAAGTGATCCGTGTGTGTGTGTGTGTGTTTCTGTACCTTTCCCTTGAGTTTAATTCATTGTAATGTATTCAGTTTATATTTCTGTGTATTGAACAGCATCCTCCTGCTTTATGACACAAATCAAAGCCTTTGTTTTTCTAGTTCCAGAGTAAAATATAACCGAATGTGTGATGAGAGAAATCTGAAGGGGGGGATCTTTTAATAACAACAATTTCATCATGATTTAATGTAAACATTTATGCACTGCCTAAAAGCCGCGCTCCAAAATTGTTTTTATTTTCAGTAAATAAACAGTGGTAATAGAACTTATTACCTTTTCAGTGGAATTTGCAGACTGATTTCTCCTCAGGAAGAAAAACCTTTCGACGAGACGAGGTCACTTTCAGCGGAGGCGGCGGGGCTTGCGTGTGGCCTGGTGCTTTTAGCTCATCCACTAGATGAATTCTTGTGTGCTTATTCTGGCTAATTTTATCGTATAGGTATGTTCACGTTGTAACGTACGTTAATACAAATATTTAAACACCGTCTCGAAGTGGAGCTCCAAAATCATTTGGTTTTGTGTGTTTACAGAAACATGTATATCTTAAGAAAAAAAAATCAACAAAAACAAAACGGCAGCAAGGTGCCAATGATGGCGGATCTATTTTGAAAAGACTGAGTGAAAGCTTATACGTTGTGGTTGTTGTTAGCAGGAAGTAACACAATGCTTTTTTTCAGTTTGCATAATGATGTCATAATGTATTAGGAAGCATGTGACCCAGCACTCGAGCTGAAACAGCAATATCTGCACAATTATGGCAGTAAGAAATGATGTGTATCGTGCACTACATCGATGTTTGATAACATAGTTGGGACGCAGCCATTAATACACACAGAGTAGTACTCAAGCTGTCTGAATACCCAGGAGGCATGTGATGGTAGGCTGGTGGTACCGGGATGTTGAATGTGTATTATGTAGGGTGTAGCATCATCCTATGCTACAATACAGTATCCCATAATTCACCTGGAGCCTCTGAAATAACGAAGAAGTGGAAGCAATCCTCTGAAGGAAAATACTAGAAAGAAAATATACGGACTGAAGCGCGGTTGACATCTGAGGTGAGACTTACAAACATAACACTTGGTTTGTATTTTGTCCAATCACAAGAAGTATAGTTTGTAGTTCATTTAGGATCCTCCCACTAAAGGATAACAAGTAAACTACAAGATTATGTAAATTTGCTCATATTAGCTTGTACTAAGCTAATGCTAATCAGCGAATTCTAATCAAAACACCTGTGACAGGTAAGATGGCGTTGGGGTTGGTCTATATTGTGCACTTATTGTGGAACTTCCTACAGCGAGGGTTGTGTAATCGGAACCAAACCAGTACAGACAGTGTATTCGGAATCCAGCTCCAGTGGTGGTGGTGGTGGTGGGGGATGCTGTTTTGCTGTTTTTGTATCCAAGTGTTTGGTTCTAATGCTATTGCGTTTCTATTAGCAATGTATTAATCTCAACGTAGGATTTGTGACCACATCTTCTGACCAATCAGAATCAAGAATGCGTCAATGCAGTTTTCTTCTTGGGTTATTTTGGAAATAATGTATAAATCTAATGAAAGATGTTTATATTGCTTGAGTGTTTAGGACGTGGCCGTGTTGTGAAATCATATTTCCCCGTAGCCTTCGGTCATAATCTCGTGATCTCCACTGCATTCTTGGCGTCAAAATCACTGCCTGGAGGAAAGCGAAGCAGCGCCTGAGGGGCCTCACCCCGAGAAACCAAATTCAGAACATGTGCCGGCTCTTATTTTCACTCCCCTGCTGTTTGGCTCTAGTGTGTGTGTGTGTGTGTGTGTGTGTGTGTGTGTGTGTGTGTGCGCGTGCGTGTGTGTGTGTGTGTGTGTGTGTGCGCGCGTGTGCTAGCTTGTCTTTGCTGCATAGTGAGGACTGCAGTACATTTGTTGCCAACAAAACGAGGACCTTTTGGGACTTGAGGACTATTTTTTTTTTTAAATACACTGGTCCTCATTTCTTTAAAGGGCTGTTGAAGGGATGAATCTTAGTTTTAGTGTTTAGTTGAGGATTAGGTTCAGGCCAGGCTCAGAGTAATCGTTGGGATTACATTTAGTCGTGGTGATTATGCTTCGGGTCAGGGGCTCAGGAATGCATTGTATTGCTGAGTGTCCCCACAAAGATAGAAGTACGAGATCGTATGTGTGTGTGTTGTGACAGTTCCTTTATAACTGATGAGGTTTCAGCACAGGATCTATTATATTATTTTCTTTTATTTCGATCGCATCACCTTTTCCAGTCTAGACGTATCCTCCATTTTGTTTAAATGGTTCTGCTATATGGCTAAAGGGTTGTGTAGACACCTGCCCATCCATTTCACACACACAACCACCCACGCATGCTCACAGAGGTCCATTGTTCCAGCAGGACTCCGCTCTATGAACATGTGCTACATTAAGGATGGAAGAAAGTAGAAAAGTTCAAGTGTCCCGCTCGGAGCTCTGACCTCAAACTCGATCCTGAACAACACCTTTGGACGGGACTGGAAGCTTCTGAACAACACCGGTGTCCCAACATCAGCATGATCTCATGAACGTGTCCATGAACGTGTCTCATGAACGTGGTATGTCAGGGGTGAACATACCTTTTTGGAGTATGGTGTACCTGTTGTTGGGCGGGCCTGGATAGATGCGAATCATGATCTGTCAAGCTCACGCTGTCTGATCTGAAAGGCGCTCTGGCATGTCTCGCACGCTGTCTGGCTGTGGTGGGTGGCGTCAGGCTTGGCACTGAGCGAAGGGAAACCCTGCGCTAAACAAAAAATGTCTTCCATATGCGGCGAGCAGCTCGACTCCGCTGTGTAAGCAGGACGGTGGAGGTTTCTTGGCATGACTCGGAATCATCACAACACTTGTACATCCGAGGCAGATGCCATTCTCTGCCTCAAGACTTACACCAATGTCTGAGTGAGTTGAGGAAGCCATGATGCTGGAATGTCGGTGGAGATAGACTTGCTTAGTTGGGTGCCTGTTCCTCGAGTCACAGATGGAAAGTGGACACGACATCGTATAAATTGGGACAGCGGTACGAGTGAGGGATTCGGGTTGGGTCGATTTTTCTATCGCTTTGTAGTTGGGCACCTCTCGGTTATTATTATGGTGACTGTGGAGCCAAGGCGGACCAAAATGATCCAATTCTGGAAATCGCTCTGTGGGGGGTGGAATGTGTTACAGCTACAGAATATTAGGTTTATATCATGATAATTCTAACACACTTCCTGTGTTTTTTTTTGTTTGTTTTTTTTTCCCTCTCCCTGTGGCCTTTTCAATTTTTTCCTTTTGTCTTTTTTAAATGTACACTGTCCAGCTAAAAAAAAGGAGTAAGTCGTCATTTCATCGTTTCAGCAAACTTAAGCAACATAATATTTATTTCTATCTGGTGTCAGGTTCGTTTCTCACCAGCGTCTTGAATCGATGAGGGAAAACTGAACCTCTCCATAAAGTCTTCTCCATCACATCTCCGACACTTTCGATAGGGTTAAGGTCGGGACTCTCGGGAGGCCAGTACATATATGAAAATGATTGCTTGTGCGCCCTGAACCCTTGGATTTTATATCCGAGCCATCGGGGAACAAAAAGTGCATTGATGTGATCACCTGCACATTCAGGCCAATCAGATCATCAGCTGCTTCTTTTATTGCCACATTAATGTTGCTGAGCCTCGACCGGAGCAACATCGCCATGGAGATTGCATGCTGTGATCAGGGATAAATGTCTCCCATCAAAATATTACTGTGCAAATGTTTTGATGGGCAGTGTGTTCTTAGTCCTGCATTTATGATTATATTTGTTATCTATCAAATATTTTTGTTTGCCAGCAATGTGTCCTTTCAGTTAAAGATAATTAATAATGTCTAAATTTAATATATATTTTAAATGAATAAAAATTTTCTCAATTGTAAAATTGTATCTTTTTAACTATTAAAAATTATTTTCACAGAATAAATTATTTTAATATAATTTCCCATTTTATAAATGCCCCAATTTCTAAACTGACTACAGGTGTTGTACTTATGAATAAAAGTGGACGGTGTAGTTGGGGTGTGGTTCGTTATGTTATCATCACAAGAAGATACTTGGTTCGAGTGCCAGGCCTGGTGAGGAGATATATATGTGTATATATGTATGAATGTATATATATATATATATATGTATGTATATTTTGACTGCATGTTTTTCTCATGGTTGTGTGGGTTTCCTCTGGGTTTTCTGGTTTTATCCCAGCATCCAAAGACCTTGCACATTATGCTAATTGGTGTGAATTTGAAGTTGGGCCTGTGATTGTATACCTGGATTTTACTCAGTCAACTGAGCTGGACTTCGGCCTCCCGGTGACCCTGAATAGAATTTAAATTTTCTGTGAACAAACAAATATAAGAAATGTGAATTATTTGTTTATTGTGAAGACGTTAGCATTTTGTTTTGCTAGCAGCTTCTTGTAATAAGTTTTCATGTGATGTTTGATTATTGTGATGATATTGTGATATCGTTGTCCTCTAATCGACGTCTCCGGTTTCTTAGCCTTCTCAAAACAATGTAAACCCCCAACCCCCCCGATGTTTTTGTCCCACTTCCAGACTGCAGATGCCTCAATCCCAAACCCGTACGCACTGGAACCTGCAAGCTAACCGCGGCAGTGTGATGCCTATGAACACAACGTGATCTTGTTCCACATTTGTGGTGCACTTGGGATGATCTCACTCACTGGAAGCAGCTTATTTTCAGATTATTGGTGCCGAATGATAGAGGAAGCTCAGAAAGATGCTTTTGTGTTGTGAAAAGTTGCCCCCCCCCCTGTTTGAGATAGTCGTCAGCGCTTGAGCGATTAGCGAAAGAACTGCAGGGAACAATCAGTGGTTTGTGCAGGACCTGCTTATCTGTCCTGCACCCAACCCGGAGACACTGTAACTTTACTTCCTCACAGAATGAACTACTTGTAATGTTTCTTATTGTTTTCTGGCATGATGTGTCTGGTCGCTGCCCATGTGAACACACACACACACACACACACCTGTCACCTAGTAACAGAGATTGTTACCTATCGCTCTGCCACCACCTGCTGTGCTCGATACCATCTGTGTGGTGGTTTTTAGGTTGAGATTTTATTGATCTGTATCGGTGGAGTGACTAATTTCTTCCCCTGTATTTCACCAGAAAAAGAATCTTGCTAGTGCTGGTTATTGCTCAGTAACGGAAACGTTTTCATGAAGAGATGTGTTATGTTGCATTAAGTTTACCTCGAAGTCTCCGAAAACTTGCCATTCAGTCAGAAATTCGAGTTGAAAACCCTTTCTTTCTGTTTTTGTTTTTAATTTTTTTCAACTTTGAAAAGGTTCCTGCAGCCTGAAACAGCTGCAACAGTTTCCAGAGTTCATAGAACTGTTTAAAAACCTACAACTGTTTTTAATGTTTGCACTTGAAAAACTGAATAATTCCAGGTATACCTCAGCTGACGTCCTTAATTGGCTTCAGGAGAGACGACGCAAGTCGAAAACGACTTAAATTAAATTAACCTGTCTCTAGGCTAGGCTAGGCTATGCCAAATTTACTACTTAAATAATCATTTAAAACATACGACAAAACAAATTCATAATTCAAGCAATCACGTTGATAACATGTGCGCGAAGGAGAAGAAAAGAGATGTACACATCATCTGCAACCAATCAGCAGGAGGGAGAAACAAAAGCTCTCAGCCATTGGCTGAATTTGAATCAGGTGCCAGGAATGTCATGCATATGTATAATTTGCCGGGGCTGCCGCTAATTCAGTGCTTCTCAAATACTGGGACGTGTCCCCCTTGCGGGGCTCGGTGTGATGCCAGGGGGTGCGCGCATGACCCTGGGGAACATGCTTTTTTGCCATACTGTACTAGAATTAAGTGTTTTTGTTTTTATTCTTTAATGCTTTTTATTTTTAATGTTAATAAAGATATAATGTTATGTGTGGAGGGGTTTTTTCTTCCTACAGGGCGCTTCACAGAAAATAATTGAGAAGCACTGTGCTAATTTAAAAACATTGATGGAAAAAAAGTCTCTGAGAGCAAAATCCGCGAGTATGTGGGGCCGTGAAGGGTGAACAGCGGGGTCTTGCTGTTATATATAATATATGATTATAATAAGGTAAACTTTTTCTTTTTCTTTCTTTTATTTTTCCATATATATTTTTTGAAAAGCGATGTATATTCGAGAACTCGAAATGACTAAAGTCAAGGTTATACCTGTATGGGTTATTTTTCACACCATTTTGAGGGAATTGTTAGTATTCTATATCGAAACACGCTGTTTCATGTATTTTGTTTTTCCTTGTGTGGACAATTTATATATAAAAAAAAAAAGCAACAAAAAAACAGCACTAACCCCACAGACAGACCGGCACCACTGTAATGTAAAAATGTCATGTGATCATCTTGTGTTTTTGACAACGCCGAACTAATTTTGCATATGAATGCATCGTGCGGTATTCTTTCTTTTATATAAACGAGTACGTGTTAGTTTTTAGGTATATAAACGGAATTGAGGAGCAGGATGTACGAGGCAGCCGAAGCGGAAGTAACCAATTTATCCCCTCGAGATCCACTAGGAACAGAGAAGTTGTTTACTCTAACACGCCACAGAAGGAACGATGGCGTCGCTGTTGATCCACGACAGCGCAGCAGCGGCAGATTCTGGTGCATCACCTTGTTTGCGTTCTAAAATAATGAAAGTGACGAGTTGGGCATGGGGGGGCGAATGTGTTTAAAACTGTCCTGGTGATCCTAAAAGCTCTCTGGCAAACGGTTTGTTTGTGTCTCGGTGGGGCGTAGAAGTTGTTCTGAGCCGACCTGGAGAGTTTAAACATCATCGTCATCATCATCAGTTGCTCATAGATCACTTTCTGTAAACGTTTCCTTTGAAACCAGACCCTCTCTTGTCTGCGCTACTCCCACTGTGCAGTCATGCCTTACAGAGCGTTTAATAACGCGGGGCAGGTGAACGAGGCGCAGGTGACGACATGCGGCTGGAATCCATTACCAGCTCTGATGTGGATCTCAACTTTATCAAATCTGCTGCCTGTAACCATGACGAGCCTCGAAATCTACATTTGATTGTTTTTCTCTTTCCTGTAAATAATGACTCACGATTTTTATTTCGTCTAATCAGAAAAACCTACTGAATGACCTTCCTGTCCCGCCCCCCTCCTTCCTGTCTTTAGTTTGCTTGGATACACCGTGTCGTAAACTGCTCCCTGGCTCCCGCTTTAACCCATTTGCTACCGCGAACCACTGCAGTGGTGCTGTTTTATTGCTCCCACGTCGCTGCGAACACACTGTAGCGGCGATTACACTGAGCTTTCAAACCCCAGGAACCACTGAAGTGGTCAGTCTGCCCTGATCCGGAGTGGCGGGGATCATGTGACCTGATGTTAGCTATTCAGGCTGCCAACCCATCTTATATTTATGATGAATTTTGATTGTATACGGAATATATTTTTAAATGTTTGTGTACAAAAAAGAGGACATTATGACGCCAGCTGGTATTTCATTCTGATTGGTTGGTTAGTGCTTCACGTCATAGTCAAGAATATTTCACGCATATGATGGCAGAGCTCGGATTATTGGAGAGGAAACCGGAAACGGACCTTGCGTTGGTTCTCAGGAACCGTCTCATGTGATCTCTGAGACAAATCCATCCTGAACAGCAAGATTTCATTACCAAGATGTTCTGAGCATAAAAATTAGGATTCGGTTTACTTTTTTCGTGGTTGTAACCCCTGATGAGGCCCGGGGGAAATGTTCTGAATGGACCAGTTTTTTTTGCTCCTTATGTTTTGCAGTACGGATGAAGTGGTACAGAAAAATTTCACTTTCCATCTGTTTGTCAATGTGAAAATCCCAAAATCAACATTTTGAAGTAAAAAGCGTATTTTCTGCTCGGGTTGAAGGGTTGAAGGCTCGACGTGGCCCCAGTGCTCCCAGCTCTGTGTGACTGCAGCCGTGAAGGAGTTAATGTGTTGTACATGAGTTTGGCCATTTTGTTTAACCATGTTTCAGGCAAAGTCTGTTGGACTTTTTTCACCCGCGCCATCGTGGCTCAATAGGCTGGTGCTTATCCCCGGTTTCCGTAGCGTGAAGCGATCAGGAGTTCAACTCCTCCCGGATGGGACGCTAGTCCATCGCAGGTTGTCTTCACAGTATATTTTTTTCTGGTACCCATTTATACTGCTGGGTGAACAGAGGCACACTTGTGGTGAAGATTTTTATCCAGGGTTCTGAGCACAATGGGGGTCGAACTCGGATTTGAACACACAACCTCCTGATCATGAGCACAGCCCCACTAACCATGTTTAATAGGAACACTATTCTGGCAACGAACTTCAGAATCGTCAAGGTTGCAGTTGTGTAAACACAAGCTGTAGACCGTTAACATGCACGACGAAGACCGAGAGCCGAGGAAAAGGAGAGAACTTGTACGATGAGAATGTTCCATTCACGAGTGGAACCTCCAGCGTGTAAACTGAGCATAAATTCTTTGGCAATAATTTAATTTACGAGTCAGTGGTGGGCCGGGATAAGGTGCTAGATTACCGATCCGAAGGTTGGGGGTTCAAGCCCCCACGGTCTCAACGGTTGTCACTGCTGTCCCCCCCCCCCCCCCCCCAACCAAGAGCATTAACTTGGTTATCAAAGGCCGGCCATGTCTCTCTCTGTCTGCGTAAGTCGAAGTACCACCGTATTTAACAAAACCCCTGAATAAACATTGTGCGCTTGTGAGATAAATGTGGGTGACTGCAGGACGGTTGAACCTGTGATTCGATCACATTATTGTGTGTTCGTGTCGCTCCCCTGATGAGTACATGAAGAGGCTGTGCTGAACACACAGTACTGTTGATCCCTGACACTATTTTTTGCTGAACCGTCTGGAGGGAATGAGACCAGGAATTAAAAGCTTCTCATGCTGCACCACGTCAGGAGTTTGATGTGCTGAGTTCATTTTATTCCAGAATCTTTGCCCACGGTTTTGATGGATAAACAGCATGAACATCAAATTCCTCTTAGCGCTTGGGTCAGCTGCAGAGGTTTCTTTTCAAATGCATGTCAGAGGCTGGGATATTGTAAATTCTTATTTTGATGGGGGTGGGGAGGTTTTGGGTTGATTTTTTTTTTTTTTTTTTATAAATGTGTCTTCTTGGCTTGCATGGTGTCACCCAAAGAATTTGGAGGTTGCGCCAAAGGTTTTGCAGTTCTGTCCGATGTCCCTGGCATTCAGTGCACACTTTTTAACTTTTATTTATTTATTCATTCTTATATATCTGATGAATATCTCGATTCTTGGTGCATCTGTTTTGGTTTTCCTGATGCATCCTGGGAGGTGAGATGCTACAAATGAATTTGGCTGCTTTTAAACCCGTCATTCTGAGTTACGCTCTCCGGCTTCGATCCGCTTTTAGTAACGGTCTCAATGCTAATGGTGCTATTGGTGCCCTGCCTTATTCCCAGACACATCACGATGTCTGTGGTTGATGTTCATGTGTTGACGATAAGGAGCGCCTGTGTGAAAATCTCATTCTGAGTCTGGGCTATGTCATACTGGTCTTTTTGAAACCTACCACTTTGGTTTTTCCATTCGTAGCTCACACCAGCTGGCTGAGGCGTACCACACGTCTGCTCCCAAATCTGTAGAGCTCTTTAAAAAAAAAAAAAAAAAAAAAAAGCTGAATTATGTGACTTGCTGATATTTCTTCTCCTGGCTCACACAGTCCACATACCTTTTTTTTTTTTTTTTTTTTTTTTTAATTTGCTGATTGGGATTAAAGGAGATCTGGTTTTTGTCTGTAACAGCATGTCGAGAGCTTGATAGTAGGTTATGATAGGAGAGCACTCTGAGAGAGGTGTTTTATGTTATGCTAATCTTCCCCAGATAAGCAAGTTCGCGAGAGTGCCCCGGGTAGCATAGATAACTTTCAAGCAATGAGTGTTCAGCGGAAAGAGGTCGAGTTAAAATGCAGATCTGTTTAAAATGCAGTAATGTCGGTTGACCTCGGCTATCGAAACTTCCACAAATAGCTCGACTTGACCACCTAAGCAGGTTAGCCAGCTGTATTTGAACCTACAAATGATCTGATATCAGTCTCACACACTCGCTTTCCAAACCGCTTAATCCTAATCCAAACCCTCGCGAGGTGGGCTGAAGCCCATCTCAGCTGACACTGGGCGAAGGCGAGGTACACCCTGAGTATCTCACCAGGCTATCCCAGGCTTGACACACACTCACATCCACATCTACGAGTAATTTGGAGCTGCCAGTTTGCCTCACGTGTGTGCTTTTGGATTGGTGGAGGAAACCAGAGGACTCGGAGGACACCCACTCAATCACATGACAAACATGCAAACACCACAGAAACACCCTCTTCGAGCTCGGTACCAGAACCTAAGACCTTCTTGCTGTAAGATGGTTGTGCCTCCTCATCTGATGTCAGTAAAAATTAAGTCTGCTCGCCGTGGACACCAGGGCTGCTGATTGGTCCACCGTTGCGGAGTTATATTGATGTTATTCTGTGATGATTGTTATATTTAGCTTTGATGTCAAGTGGGCAGTCATTGAGTCATCACATACTTGTCCTCAAGTCATCCTGAAAGTGCCGAGCTAGGCACACGTGGTTGTTCATCAGAAGCCATGATGTCAAGCGATCAAGTGTCGCAAAAAGCATCAGCAAAAAGTCTCTGAGGAAGACATTTCACCTGTTCTTAACTGTATCTCTGGAGCCCTTGGCCTGGGTTACCTCTGTTAGGAAATGCTGAGCCAGGAGCTGTTGGTTGACTCTGGTGAACAATGTGTTTGTGTTTCGGTTTGGCGTCAGATTCCTCCGTACTGGATCGCTAATGGATGGGAATCCTGTAAGACAGGAAGGGACGTGACCTCGCTACACTGGTTAGAAACAATACACTGCCGAGTGTTCATTATCTCACTTCTCTTTTTGTTTCTTTCTTGTTCTCAAATAACAAGGAACAGTTCAGGGTTTATTCAACTCTGTTACAATTGTGTTGCATCATCCCTGGACACTATGATCTCCTGAGGCAACGGGACAAGAGCTCGACTAATATCATGGCTGCGAGCTGAAGGCTGTGTTCTCATCCCGGTTGAGAATTAAAGCCCTGTGGCGTCGTGGCGACAGCCAGCGGGAGTTGCTCAGTATTTGCATAGTGAGTCTACATCCTAATTTATAATGATGTAATGCATGGTGGATGAATACTGCATCGATGACATCATTTTTATGTGTTGGGATCAGGATTACGGTCCCGTCTCTTGAAAGTTGAGGCAGCAAGAGGGTTCTGTCTGTCCTGATGATGCTTCTGATAAGCCATGATCCCTTGTTTGTGAATCTATAAAGAGATGCATCAGGGGTGCGTCCTCCATCCTCAAATTTCAGGTCTGGATTGTGGGTGGTTGGGTTTTGTTTCTTTTCTTTTCTCTCTTTTTTTAAATTTTATTATTTTTTCAATCCCCTTCCAGATGTGTCAGGCAGGTGTTGCTCAGTGAATCTTAATCAGCACGTGAGAAATTGCAGCCAGCTTCATAAGCTCAAGTACGAGGACTGGTAGAGGCCTCGTCTTCTTGCGATTAAAGGGCGTTAACATTTTGAAAATGCTCGAAGACATAGAGAAGCACCAAATGGTTGATGCATCACAGCAGCTTCGATGGTTTTAAATACACTGTGGTCATGTAATTTTTATGTGCTGATCGCCTTCAAGCTCGAGCTGTTAGTTGAGCGCCATTTCCGAATTTATTGAGTGCAAATATCATGGATTGTTTCGTAATTAAAAAAAAAAAATCTCATGTTTTTGCACATTTTCATCTCAAAAAAACAAAACAAAAAAACCCAATAACAAAAGCTTACCTTTACCTGTTTATGCTGTAGCTCACTTACTGGTATGTGTAGTGTTCTTGTCTCTATCTGTTGGTGGTGATGGTGGCTCAGTGGGTCAGGCAATGGGTTACTGATCCAAAGGCAGGTGGTTCACTTTCAGGAATCACCACTGTTGGGCCCTTGAGCAAGGCCCTTAACCCTCAGTTGCTCAGTTGTGTATATAAAATGACAATTGTAAGTTTCTCAGGATAAGAGCTTCTGTCAACTGCCACAAATCTGTGTGCAAAAACAACACAACTTAACTCCTTGAGTTTAAAAAAAAAAAAAAAAAAAAAAATTTTTATATACGTTTCCTTTCTTTTTATTTTGATATTCTGTATTAATCCTGCAAGTGAGTTTTATATCTCTGCATCGAAACAATTTAAAGTTAGCAGACACTGCGGACACTGCACAAACCTACGGGCAGACAGCAGCGTAATTGCAGCCCCACGGAGAACAGATCAGGGGTCGGGTGCCTCATTTAAAGGCACTTGAGCCGTGAAGCTGAAGGAAGCGGAGGAAGGTCCTCTCTCAGCCGTGACACATTTCTCCTGCCAGTGCAGGAATTGAATGAGTGACCTTTTGGTCTCAAACCAGCTTCTCTAACGAACAGGATGTTGCTGCCCAAAATTTTGATTTGTGATTTATTTATTTTTGAAAATTGCAAATAAATGACCAGATTCCGAGTCAGAACGGTAGCTCACTTGGCTCGTCCATCAGTCACTCGATAGAGCTGAACATTGCTGTTTCCCAAAATTACTTAATATTGATTACATACTCAGTGAAACGATAGTATCTGAAGGATCAAAGATACCGTAGGACGACTGATTCGCTGTTTACCCTCCTGATAACGTTTACGAAAAGGAAGGATGATGTCGCTGAAAATTCTGACTATCGTTATACGCGGTTTCTCAAGTAATAATATTACAGTTTAATTGAAATATTTATTTTATAAGAAGCTGAACTCCAGCCTGAACAGATCGCCAATTCTTTCTCGGGCTTATAAAACCAAATGAAAGCTCCTGTTTTTACAGTTGTCGTCCCGGAAACTACGAATAGCTTATCAGTACATCGCTGCATAACATCGTATCTTTATTAACATTAAAAATAAAAGAGCATTAAATAAAACAAAACATTTAATTCTAGTACAGTATGGCAAAAAAAAAAAAAGCATGTTCCCCAGGATCATACGCACTCCCCCGGCATCACACCACGCCCCTCAAGGAGGACGCACCCCACTATTTGAGAAGCACCGAATTCGCGGCAGGCCCAGCAAATTATACATATGTATCATCACGACACTACCGGCATGTGATTCAAATTTAGCCAGTGGCTGAGAGCTTTTGTTTCTCCCTCCTGCTGATTGGTTGCAGGTGATGTGCACACCTTTTTTTTTTTTTTTTTTTCCTTCTTCGCGTACATGTCATAAACGTGATTGCTTGAATTGTGAATTCAGGGTTTTTCATGTATTTTTAATGATCATTTAAGCCCTATGGTGCCACTCAATCTCCCTGCATCTTCTCTAGCTTCTGGTAAGGAGCCTAAGTGCTTTATTTCTTCATAAATATTATCACAGTACAAAATTAAAAAGTTTTTATTCATCATTCCTGTATTGATGAGTAAGACTGGCGAGAGAATGGGTTTAACAAGCAGAGTTAGCGACTGTTACAAACTAGCGTCTGTAATATCATACATAGGGTTTTAAAACCACATCAATAATTCGTGGATTTTCAGGATCCGTGGGAGGGGCGGAACGCAACCCTCGTGAAAAACGGGGGTTCTCTGTATATTTGCTGCAGATGTTCTTAACTGGCCAAACGTTTTACCGCTGCATTGTCCGCCATGTTAATTTTTCTCTCTTGACGCCCAGTGCTGTGATCTGATTAATCTCCAGTTTAAAAAAAAACAAAACAAAAAACCAAAACAACCTCTTGAATGTCACTGTGCACTTTCCTGTACTTTTCCCCTCCCGTGATCATAAAGCCGCTGACGGCAGTATTTTACTCCGAGCTCTTTTTCCCGTGGGGTTGCATGTAAAACGTTGAGAGCACCACCAGCTCTGAAAGCAGCCTTCCTTTCCCTGGCACTCGTGTTTTTGTTTTACTCTGATAGAGTGACAGGTTCTCACTTGCTAGAAGTTAAACTTCAACTCCAGCTGGCTCTCCCAGGCTTCGGTGTAAACATGTTTCTTCCACTCGTGAGTTAATCTTCAAACAGTGTGCGACTTGCATTCTGATCGCTGTAGTTGAGCCAACATGGCCATTTGGAGGTTCTGTGAACATGTGGTCCTTTTGGTGCTGTTGGTATTTATGTAAAACAGTATTATAGGCAGTGCAAGCTGGTTTCTTTCGGGCCAGCCTTCAGGGATTTATCACACTCCTGTTGATACAGTCCATGGGTAAATATTGACTACACCCAGGCTGCTCTGTGGTATCTATACATGAAACAGCCCAGAGAATGCAAGAAGTACTGCAGCGGTGTTATCTGGCTGGTTTCGAGTTCAGCGTTCAGGTGTTGATGGGTGTTCATTTGGAGTGGTGTTGAGGCATGTCTCGGTGCTGTGTGAGGTTCACAGAGGTTGATTTCAGTCACAGGGGTGAAAATAATTGGTGGGAACTCTCCGTGCATTATGCTTGTGTTGTTACAGACCTTTTAAATAGTTCTTTTGCATATAAAGATTCATCATGTGACCTCATACGTTGGTGCGATTGTATTTTGCTCGGCGAATGACTCACTGAAGACCATGTTGAGCAGGGCAATTAAAAGCAATACGGTAGCAGTGCTGTGGGGGAGGGGCTTGGGGCAACATCGAATTCCACTGAACTAATGAACTGAACCTCTTTATCTGGTGTTTTTTGTTTGTTTTTGAACATTTTTGCTTTCTTTTCACAAAGACATTTTATTTGTATTATCTGTTGTTGAACTGATGCAGGGTTTAATAAGGAAACTTTTGAAATATGACACTTTTTTTAAGTTTTCTTTGGCCTTATTAAGACTTTTTAGTGTTACTCTGGTATGTAAAATCTGGAAAAAGCCAACTTCCTACATTTAAAACGTGTAATGAAATGGTCATGAGACTCCTAGTTTGGAACTGTGAGATGGTGTCTCGGTGGTAAAGGCTGTGTCTTACTGACCCAAACGTCAAAGGTCAGGGCCCAGTACAGCCCCAGTACCAACCAGATGCGATTGTTTTGCCCTTAATTTGCTCAGACTTGAACAGTATGTTGGTCGCTCCGGTTGAGGGTGTCTACCAGTGAGTGCCACAAATCTATATAAACTGTCTCAAGATCCAGAATGCGTTCCGATGATGTCGCAGCAGTATGGTGTCAACAGTAAGCAGATTAGATCTGCTTTAACACTTCACTTTATTTTATTGAGAATCTGTGATGCTGGTGTAGATTTATAATGGAAATTTGGTTCTCTAATCTCTAGTGGCGAAGTCTGACTCTGCCACCAGTCTAATTAAAGCCTTGCGAGCTCGGAGGACTTTCACACTGACAAGCAAAATTACCATCATTGCAAACCCCTGGCTGCCAACTATTCAAAGGTGGTGTTCATCTCCGCCTGAGAACACAAACAAGCAGGGCTGGAGATGATTTATCACGTTTCTCTCAGCCAAAACTTTGGAAGAATCAACGACACAAAACTTTCCATTAAAAAAGACGACTGCACTTTGCACAACTTACTCATTTAAATCTCGAGATTCATTTGTTTGTGTGCAAAATCTCAGAACGTTGATGTCATCAGAGCCCAAGTTAACATGTATAAGCGTGGGGCTTTGATACGATCATGTCGCTTCCTGACCAATTTCGATTTTTATTGATGTTGAACTTTATTTATTTATGCACCAGAATTAAGCTATTTAAGTAAAAGAACCCCGAAAAAATGAAAAATTATATAATTTCATTCATTTTCTGTAATCGTCGCAGAGCCCTGTTCTATCATGATGGAAGCAACACTTAATGCAGAATCGGGTATAGGGCATCACCGCAGTAGATGACCTGAAGGAAATGCGACAGTTTTGGACCGGGTTCCTGCTTTGCATTTCCTTTGCAGTGCAGAGACCAGACGTCCGATGTTGCCGCTGCATATTTTCAGTTTACCAGAAGTCTTTAACAAAATAGTTCCCAATAAGATGGATTAAAAATGTAGGGTATGCCAGTGTTGCAAAAAAAAAGCCTGGGTCTGGCCCACTGCAACCAAAGAGTCCATATTGTCATAGAAAAGAACTCCAACTCTGGAACAGGAAGTAAAATGTTTCCTGGAACTGGAGCCCGGGAATGGATATCAGTCCTGTTTCCTTTGGTGGAACCGCTCCCACTCCCAAAGTTCCCAGTTTCCTGCACCTAGTTTTCCTCCCCTAATTCTCTCAACTCTTGCGTTCAACTTTCAGCCACATTTGTTCACAGTAATCCATCCCTGTTTAAAAGAGGAATGTAGATCGGTGAAGTTTGTACCAGGCCATAAATAATGCCATGCAGGCCTGGCTTTAGTCACGGGGATCGAGATCATGGTGCTCCTTTCAGTTTGTCCCTTCAAAGTCCTACGTAGTTGTGTCTGGCCTGACCTGTCACTCCACTCACAGTAATCCTTATCTGCTCAAAACCACATGTCTCTTCAACGGAAGGTATTTAAAAATTCCAATTTCTCCCTCTTGTGTGCATGGAGCGTATTAAAATCAGCAAATTTCTGCCCAGATGTTAAAACTTTTGCCTTTTCTGACTGCTGGAGCTCTGGAAGCGTTTGATCTCTTTACCTTGAAGATGAAACGTGATCTTATAAATGGGGGATCAGACTTTCATATGAAGAGAAGATCTGTTTCCAAGATCTGAGGGAGAAAGAAACATACAGTGTTAAACACAGGCCCGGGGTGTTATGGGTTTGGATGTTTTGTTTGATTCCCTTCAAGTGGTATCAAATCCCTGAGAGCATGTTCACAATGCAGCCAAACTAGAGAGTTGTGGTCCATAAGGACTCATTCCCATCCCATATTAAAGGAGAGGGAGAGGGAGAGGGGCGAGGTCATGTATGGAAATTATTTCCACATTATTAAACTCCCAGCCATTGTTCACCCCTGAATTCTTTACCGAGATTCTATGAGAAGTCACTTTTGGCAGATCTTCTCGACCATTCCTTCAACTGTAAACCCTTGCTTGGCCACATGAAGACATCGGTCAGCCTCAGCTGTCCTCCCACTGTGTCTTCAGCAGCATTTTCCTCCCTCAGCGTGTGGTCTTTACTGGCAAAGCAATTATCCATTTGGGTTTCATCAGGCCCTGCTCGCTGCATTCTTCTACTGCTCCTCTCGCCGCCTGGTACAAGGAGATGATTCCTCCGCTCTGCTCTACACACATGCCGAGATCATTCCTCTGCAGAATTCAGGGAGCCTGAAATGATCTGAAGAATGTCATAACTTCTAAAAGTACACATATGCTCCAAAGCAAGTCTTTGAATTTGTCTCGCACTTGTCTTCGGGCCAGATTTGAATATGTCCAAAGGAAGCTGCTGGTTTTTAGTCCATGGATTTTTCCAGAAGAAAAGGATCACTCAAACATATCAATGCGTATCAGCAAAGCTTTAAATGCACCCTATTGTTACTCCACAGGAAAACCGGTCGTCCTGCCTTTTCTGAACGTCCTTTTGGACTACATTTTACAGCATCAGATTCTTGGTTTGCAAGGCGGCACCTGCATTTCCAAGGTGATAACCTTTGATTTAATAAACAAGGCAATGTTTTAATATTGACCTGAATTCAACCAGACTGATGAATACTATTTACACACAGATGTTTTCTGAAATGCTGCTGAAAACTCCTTGCCAAGCTTTCTGCCAGCAATAACGGCTAGTAAACTATGCCGGATCCCCAGCAGGCTCCCCATCATCCTTAATTTCCTGCAGTTGCGAAGAGGATTACGATGGCCCGGTTATGATTCTCTTTTTGTAGTATTAAATGTCTGAGCACAGCTGGTGTCGGCCCCGGCTTGTCGTGCTCCCATCAAAGCTTGCTTACAGGGGGGCTGGCGAGCAGGACAGCTGAGCACGGTCGCATGTTTCCTTTCTCCAGCTTGACTCGGATTTGCAATGCTGCGTGTCTTGTGTTGGAGATATTGATAATGCTGCAGCTGGGCTTGCTGTCACTCAATGACTATCTATCTCTTTTTCGGGATGACGCGAGTCTGTGTCAGACAATCTGGCAAAGATACAAACATGGAGCGTGTTGCTTTAAATGGTGACTATTCTTTAAAACACACTTGGACAATTATTCACAAACCGAACAATGCGAAACCCATTTTCAAAATCCCACAACACCGAGACACTTTGTTGGCGTTATCTGAAAACAACTTGTGTAGAGAATGTATTGGTCGGAAAGCTGCTGTGAGCAAGGATTGTTTCGTGTCTCAATAGAATTGGGAGTGGAGTAAAAGGAAGCTGTGCTAGTGGCCCACAGTACAACAAAAAGCAATCATCACGTTTCCTTTTTTTTTGTGCTTTCGAACAGCCATTTGTGTAAGACGGGCAAAATAAGTACTTCTGCCAAGCTGGTTATGTTTTCCTCTTGGTTTATAGAAAAAGTTGAATGCGGACTTTCATGAATGTTTTACGAGAGAATAATCCGGATCAAATTCTGTATCTCGTAATTTTTTTAAACGATTCTTCAACGTTGTGACATAGGACAGTTTTTGGAAGTGTCATATTACAGCAGGCCCAGTAGAGGGTGCTGTATACTATTTTCCAAATGCTGGAGAGATTTTTATGAAATTTGGACCCGAGGTGGTGCTTTGGACAGGGAAGGATCCGTTAGATTTTGGAAAGGATCTCGATTCAGAAATTCTTCTAAAGACAGTTCGTCCGAGTTTTTGCTGGGCTTGTCAGAGGTTTGTGCTCTTGTCTCTTATCAGATTTAATCTGACGTTTACATTTTGCCCTCACCCGCCTGTACCAACTGATGAATGATCAACTCTGTTCAGGTACTACCAGTACAATTTATTTATCCAGGATAAGTTCATACTGAGTACTGGGATGCAGCCTTGGTTTTCTGAATGTGGAGATACTCGAGGCCTCGTCTTCCGTTCACCCATAATCTCGCCACACAATCAGTTGCCAATTATACAGTTCGTTGTTTGATGAGTTCAAGGACTTGGGATGTTGCTGGAAAAGAATCAGGTGCTGCAGGCTGCAAGTAAGAAAATTGCTTCATTGATAGGTTTCCTTATTGGGTGATGTTAAGGGCTCCCAGGTGCACACGGCCCAGCCTCAAGCTCCTCCTGAGCGTGTTGAAGATGTGAATGAATAGTTTTCTTGGTTTCTGTTCATTCTGCTGTTCGTGTTATGAAGGAAAGCAAATGCTGAAAGTGTAATCCTCACTTAGTGTCATAATGAAATGTCTGCGATATTCAATCTAATTTGTCTGCAGCAATGAAGACTTTTATATTCCCAAGCTGTCTGTCTGTGAGTTTCACATGAGGATAAAATAAACAAGTGCAACCTTTTTTCCTGAGACGTCCGTGGTGGGGAAGAGTCTGATGTTCTGCTGACTTGCACGAAAGCCCTCGTCTCTATTTCTTATTTTGACGGACAGCTGACACAGAACCAGCCCTTGACACAGTGATTGGTTCTATCGAGTGGTAATTGATTGTACTTGAAGTAAAGGACCTGCCGCACACAGTAACGTTGATGTAACAGTGAAAATATTGACAAGAATGAGTTTGTCAGCAATGTTTAAAACCCTGAAGGTAACTGAATTATTTATCAGTGTGGCTGCGGTCAGCTTATCAGGTGTCCAAAACCAGACTAACAGGCAGGTAAGTGAATTATTTAAATGATGTCCGTGAGCAGAGGACTTTGGACCAGGAAATGTTTCACATTGGCGTGCCGGAGGAATTTTAGAAGAGACTTTGGACCACTCACCTGGACATGTTATGAAGATCTACGGCTGGTTTTTGATGGCTCATGGCTCTGCTTGTGGGTTTGATGTCCAAAGGGCACAAGGCCAAGCTCCTTCTGTCTGCCCCAGCTGTTGCCCTGAAGTGTATTGATTTCCCATTGTTGTTTATTTCCCTGCTGTCTGAAGCTTAGCCCAGGCTGCAATAAATAATTGTTGCTTTTTTTTTTTTTTCTTTTTTTTTTAACACCTGCTGAAAGGCAGGGTAGCTATTTGCTATTGAGAGGTGGATTGACATAATTTATCTTTTCTTCTTTGAGAGAATTTTTTGGAAGAACCAATGGTTTGGCTGTACGAGTAAAGACTAGCAGGCTGGGACTGCACTAAACGGATGTGGTCTCTCATGCCTTGCTAATTAACCCGACCACAGTGAGATCCTTGAAGTACTTTCAGGTCCGAAAATCAGGAAACCAGCATGACCACGTCAACCACCCATTACGGCCCTCAAACAGGGGAATAAAAATGGACAGATCAGCTGTTTGGATGTCTTTCTGTGCTTTCTTCTACGAGTCCTGATTTGAAGATGGGTTTAGACAGTCAGCCTGGCTTACTTTCAGCAAACTAGCGTCGCTGCCAAATAGAAAACGGGATGCCAAGTCTCAGGATAGCGATACGGCATGGTGGGGAGCCTTCAAGATGTCGATTTGAAAGGGTCAGGATGCTGCATTTGAAAGAAGATCCAGGTCCTTCTTTGTGTGTAGGTTTCAGCTGTAGGTGTATGTTTACTCCACACTGCTGAATCTTAATGCGATTCAGGGATGGCGCTTCTTTTGTGCGAATAGACTGGGCTGTACTGGAGAACTGTTACACTTTCAAACTGGGTAATGGCTGAAAAATTAATTGATTTTTCTTTTGAGCACAAAAACTGGAACATTGCCCAACCTTTCAACTTGCATGTCCTGCCTTCCACAGACATGCAGATCAGATTTCTTCAGTGAAAAAGAGAGAAAAAAAACAAAAATCAAACATCTCTTCCCTATCACAAGATGGTGACCTGCCTGGGAGGGAGAAGGTCATCCATGTGCGTCCTCTCAGGCACACCATCTCCACTTGACTACTTCTGCTCATTTACAATTCAGAGTGACGTACCACATTCAGAGGAAAGCACTACCCGCCCTTTCATATACATGGCCTCATGGGGCCTGTGATTGACACATGTCCACTTTGTAAATGATGTTGGACTGAGTATATACATGCTGTTCCTTCCTCTGTGAGCTTGGACAATCAGTTTTCATAGACTCCCGGCCATGGATTATGGGGGCAATGGTGGCTCCGGGGTTAAGGCTCAAGATTACTAATTCGACGGTAGATGGTACAACCCCCCCCCCCAACCCCCCCAGTCCCATCAACTTGCCCACGGTTGGATCCTTGAGTAAGGCACTTAACCCTCAATTACTCAATTGTACAAAAAAATGACAAATGTCAGTCACTCAAGATAAGGGTGTCTGCTAAGTGCTGTAAATGTAAACGGATTTGTGTGTGATACACACACCAAGGGCTTCAACTCTCAACCCCCCACCCCGGTCACCCAGGAATCTCCATAATTTCGACATTTTTTTGGTAAGATCCCATTTGCGTGTTTTATTTATTTTATTTTATTTGTTTTATTCAAATAAGTCGTCCCATCATCCAGGTCTTCCTTGATGATGCGAGCTGGATCCATTTGGTTTCGTGTGAATGTATCGCAAAGCATGCCTTTAGTTTTGTTAATAAGATAAAGTAATTTAAGCTAAACAACAAGAGCACTATTTACATTCCTGATCAGTGGAAGTGTCCATGCTTCATCTTGATAAATGCATTTTTGCTGTCCTCTCATTGGGTGTCTGATATAATTCCTGCAGCCTCCCTGACCTTCTGTCCTGTTTCAATTCGGTCAGCCAGAGCCATGTGTCTGGATCATATGATTTCATGGGGCACACTTGATTCGTGTCCCTTCGTTATTGCCCCTCTCAAGTCCGACCATACTGCGTGGAAACAAGACTCATGCTGAAGTGAGATTGAAACCAAAGATTCCTGTGCATGCAGATGAGAGAACGGCCACGGAGGCTTTGAGATCAATCACGGGGTAGATCTTGGACTGTTGTGGAAAGTCAGCCATTGGTTATGCCCTTGCGTCTTGCTGGGTGGCAGGAATAACTTGGTGTCTCACAACTGTCAGTGAGCCAAACCAAAGACCCAGCACACAGTGTTGTTTCCCCCCTGCTCCTGCGGTAACCAGAAACACCTTTCTCCGTCCTCTTCCACCCCCGGGTTCTGTTACACTACTGTTTACACGGTTCACGTTTCGACACGATGAACGACCTGATAGAGCACAATCAAACACTCAGGAAAATTTGCTCTTGTTTATGGTGTTATTCCTGGCTTATTCCAGGAAATATGATGGCCCTGTATTCCAGGATGGAGAATTAGTTTCACAAAATCTACATTTGTCTTGGAACTTCCAAGCCTTTTTTTTGGTGTACCTCCCAGAATGCAACTGGAGCCTGGTCCGAGCTTCACCGATATTAGCCTCGAGTTTATTCGACTTCTAGTGACTTTGTCTGTTGCGCCATGCGCGGCTCTTGGGAAAAGGCCGCTTTATTTGCACAGTCTGAGGAGAGCAGGCCTTGAGGGATGAACGAGGAAAAGCCTTTCCTGTTGTATTCCCAGATCACCGTGGAAACTGAGGTTTCCTCTACCCAAGTAAAAGGTGAAGTAGTGTTTCCTTTGTGATTTTTTTTTTTTTTTTTTTAAATCTCTTTTGATGCACACCTTTTTTAAAGTCCTTGCATTCCAGACTACTGATGGAAGCCACCTGGAATCTGTTGGCTCCATTTACAGGTCCGGTGGCATGCGGAAAATGGGTTTCCAGAGACGAACGGCTCAAGAAGGCCAAAGAAGTTGCGAGCATTAGGAAGACATTGCAGTGTTGAGGAAAGGCTTGATATGCAGCTTTAAATGGTTCAGAACCAGGGCGAGTCGGAGATCTGAATTCTGATACCCCCTTCACCAGAACGTGCTTATGGACATAGCAATGCAGAGGGCTCAGAAAAAAGGGATGGACATGGGGGGGGGCATGTCCAGGTGGCCACCACCTGATTGCTCATCACTATACTCTGGTTTACCTCGTGAACTCTCCACATGTATTTTGTGTTTTTATTGCGAGGAGGAACCATCTGGTTTGGCATTTATCCACTTCCTCCTCCTGCCGAATTTTGATTGTGAGGCAGAAGGACGTACTTCTGCCGTTCATGTGGATTATATATGACTTTCGTCATGTTTTTCTCAGCTCGGACTGACTTCTGTATAATCGCGAGGGGATTAGAGTCACGCAATTCAAAGCAAATTGTTATATTCTTTGTCCCAGAAATTCTGTAGTGCAGACGAGTGCAGTTTTCGGTTTTTCATGTTCCTCTCCGACACCCTCGGGACCCTACGGATATACTCGCGGTTTCTCAAGTATCCTGAAGTTCTACATCTAAATCCAATGTTAGAGTTGATTGTCTGTTCAGCAGAATTCGTCTCACTTTGGACTCAGTTGGTATTGAGTGTGTGTGTGTGTGTGTGTGTGTGTGTGTGTGTGTGTGTGTGTGTGTGTGTGTGTGTTGGGGGTGTTGCTCCTTCTGTGGAGCTGAACATGATAAAGGGAGGAAATGAGTAAATATGTGGGGGAGTGACATGTCCTCAGCTACACTCGCTCATCAGGTGTGTGGCCGATCATGAGGAAGAGGGTCACTCAGGATGTGGCTGTTTTCTAAACCTTCCTCCCTGTTTCCTGAACTTACTGAGCACGTCCGTGCACACACACACACACACACACACACACACACACACACACACACACACATCTGAAATTTCGTCTCTTTTGCATGACTCTGCCAAAGCGTACATAGCTTTTCTCTCCTAGGAGACCGTGGTGGTGTGGGGGCACGATGGAGACGCCTTCCACTGACCCACATTCCTCTTCTCTCGCTCGCTCTCTCTCCGTTTCTCTCTTTCTCCCTTACTCTTTTAAGCTCTCTTGCTCTCACTCACTTTCTTTCTCTTTCGCTAGTGTTTGGTCTCTCTCTGTCTCCTGCTTCTTCTGTTGCACTCTGTTTATTTGTCTCTTGATCCCTTTCTCCTTGTTGTTCTTTCTATTGCTCTCTCTCTCTCACCCCCTTTCTCCTGTCTCTTGCTATTTTTCTCTCTGTTGCTCTTTGTTGCATTTTTCTATCGCTCTCTCTATCCTTCCTTCTTTCTGTCCTGTTGATCTGTGTTTTCTGCTCTCTCTCTCGATAGATAGATAGATAGTGTGTATTTTAATCCATTTTAATTTTTTTTCTCTTCACTTCTGTCAGTCTATTTTTAGGTTGGTCTCCATCTCGCTGCATCGGCCTTTCTGATTGTGTTTAGTTTTGTTTTTTCTTCTTGGAGTTTCTATCTTTTTTCCCCCGCAATCTTTCTATTCACCCCAAACTGAAAACACTCTGAAGCACTGAGCAAGTGCACGATGGTGTATAGCGAGGGGCGAAGGAGGGAGACAAGTGTCGAATGAAAGGCTTCTTTGTGTGTGTGTGTGTGTGTGTGTGTGTGTGTGTGTGTGTGTGTGTGGTGAGTCAGTCTCCAGGTCAGCAGCCGTCCTGCTCCTATATCACACAGGAAGACGTGCAGGGCTCGGGGCTGAAAGCAGCTGCTGATCTCTAAAAAAGGCCTGGCCTGTGGGTGGCTGCACTTAGTACACTCATTCCTCTGTGTGTGTGTGTGTGTGTGTGTGTGTGTGTGTGTGTGTGTGTGTGAGAGAGACAGTCAGAGTTTCAGACTGACAGAGCACATTTTTGTGGTTGACCTTGAGAATGTTGCCTGTGAACCCCGTTCAGGCAGATGTTACCGGACGCGGGGTGTTTGTTTCCACGGCGTAATACTGGAATGGCTTGTTAAGGGTGTGGTGGATAAAACCAGACACCACTACCCCCGACTTTTTAACCCTTTAACCTCCCACGCTTTTTTCCCCCAAAACCACATTGTTCAGGGAAGGGAGTGGAAAAGGTCTGGACATTGGACTGAGGAATGTAGGTCATGTGACCTGCTGGTGGGTTTGAGTGCGGAAATATTTCAGAACTCAGTATTTCCGCTCGAGGATGTTGAAAAGTGCGAGCTTGTTTAAAATGAATTGGAAACGAGGAGCGCTCTCACCTGGAGAAAGGAGATGTGCGCTGATTGAATCACTCGCCTTCAAACAACGGCTGTGCAGGAACCTCTTGCGCAAAAACGCTAAAACGTTGCATCATGGGATTCAAAACGGTGTGGAGCAGTGACCGTGTCCATGTAGCGCAGAGAGGAAACCGGCCTTTGCTCCAATCCTCACACTTCCTGTTAGGGGGAAGGGAGTCACCCCAGCATTCAAATCTCTTTTTATTGGTCAGCACAAACAGAGTTTCTGTACTGATCAATATCCTTATTCTCACTGTGTGTGTGTGTGCGCCTGTGTGTGTGTGTCTGTGTGTGTGTGTGTGTGTGTGTGTGTGTGTCTGTGTGTGTCTGTGTGTGTGTGTGTGTGTGTGTGTGTGTCTGTGTGTGTGTGTGTGTGTGTGTGTGTGTGTGTCTGTGTGTGTGTCTGTGTGTGTGTGTGTGTGTGTGTGTGTGTGTGTCTGTGTCTGTGTGTGTCTGTGTGTGTGTGTCTGTGTGTGTGTCTGTGTGTGTGAGTGTGTGTATACACTCACGTGCTCTGTGTGTTCTTGAGCTGTACTTCATCCGTGTCAGTGTGACACACCCACACGCTCAGAGCTCAGCTGATGATAAAATCTGCCAAATTTGAGCTCCACACATGAACCGTATTTATCTCTCAGGCTTCGTACAATAACATCCTCTCTGTGTCTCCCCCCTCTCTCCTTCTTTCTCTCTCTCTCTCTCTGTCCTTCTCTCTGTCCCCACCTCTCTCTCTCCTCTCTCCCTCTCCCTCTCTCCCTCTCCCCCTCTCTCTTTCTCCCCCTCTCTCTTTCTCACTGTCCCTCATTACTTTCTCCTCTTTCCTCTCTCTATTTCATTCTTTCTCACTCTTTTCTCTCTGTCACCTTTTCTCCATTCCACCTGTTCTGTTCCCTTTTTCTTTTCTCCCTTCCACTCCCTCTTTTGCAATGTCTCTCTCTCACTCACTCCTTTCTCTCCTTCACTTACTTCCTCATGTCTCAATTTTTCTCTCCTTCACGTTTTCTCCTCTCCTCTTCCATTCTCTCTCTCTCTCTCTCTCTCTCATGCTCTCAGCATGCATGTCATAAACCCCCAAAATCATTTAATTTAAAGCTTCACAGCTAAACCAATGTATTTCATTTATATTTCGTATTGATCGTGAGCTGATTATGCTGGGGGGCGGAGCCTCAGTCTTGTTCATCAGTGCAGTAATAACGTGTCAAACTCCACGTCTGTTGTGTACGTGTGTTTCACACTTCTGTGTGCAGGTCCAGACTGCAGGAGCCTCTGTTAATCCGAACGCATAAACAAGCCGCTAATCCGATTTAGCTCGTCTCGTGCTGAGGGCGTGACTCGCAGAGTGCGGGCAGTAAGCAGGAAGTGACCTCAGTGCAGCCGTTTGATTGGCTGAGCTGAGCTTTATCTGTAGCGGTGTGTTTGAGACGCGCATGTAGAGGAGCAGGTGGCGTGTTGTGTGTATGGTTGTGTACAGATTGGCAAAACGATGATTTTCGTAGATTATAAGCTTTGCTGGTTTAATTAGCAACTCGACCCCGAGCGAAGAAAACAAATCACCTCAGAAGAAGATAATCACACAGATACATCTGGAACTGCTGCATTTGGGATTTATTTATTTTTTTAGTGCTGCCAGTACTTTTAAAACTGATAAATAAATAAATGAATGTGTTTAAAAGTTCATGTTTTGGATAAAATGGTACCGTATTCACTGTGTAAGTTGAAGCTATGGGTTCGGTACCGTTAAAGTGAGTGTAGTGTTTAACGCATGACCTGTCCGGTTCAGTTGTCCTGATGCCCTCTGGACTGTCCATGTCGGAGAAACACTGGGCAACTATTTTGTGGATTTTGTTGATGCGCCACTTGGGAGCCCATTTATGTATTTTAATTTTTTTTGAAAACAAAGAATTATAATTAATCTCAGGGTGTATTACTGTCTCCCCGTGAGGTGTCAGGGGTGCTGCGCTGTCTCCTCTTGCTAACCCTGTAGCAGTGCAGGTTCTTCATTGGTTTGTTTATAAAGTGGTACCATGACTTAGGAAATGAATCCGTTCGAGGGCGAGCTCGTAAGTCTAAAAGTTCGTTAGATAAAACAAAAATTCCCATCGGAAAGAATAGAAAACCAATTAATCTGTTCCAACCCCCTCCCAAACTCATAACCTGCACAGACACGTATATTTGACCTAATATATTAAAAATAAACATGTAAAAACAATAAATATTTCATAATAATAATAATGCATGTCCATTAACATGAATAATAATTAATAATAAATAATAATAAAACAAGAATAAACAATAAATCAACCAGCCCTTCCAATCATCAACTGCAGCAAAGATGCCACGTGGGCAGGAGGTGTGTAACAGAGGAGGAGAATTTTGTGCATGTGCACGCGACGAATGCCAGCGAGGAAAGGCTCGTGATGAGCTCCCACAAGGTCAGTGCTTCTCAAAAAGTGTGATTCCAGAAAAGGCACACACGACCCTGGGGAACGTGCTTTTTTTGCCACACTGTACTAGATTTAAGTGTAATTGCACATCCTCTGCAGTAGGTGGCAGTGGCGCTCTCACTGTGTTCCCTATGGTTTCGGGGGAAAAAGCACCGAGCAAACGATATGAAGTGCAATAAACACTATGGTCACGCACGGGGCGCTGGGGGGCATGAATTATTTTTCCCTTCTTCCGAGAGGGGGCATGACAGAAAGTAATTGAGAAGCACTCCACAAGGTATTCTCAGAGTGCGGAGGAATACACGCAGAAGAATACGAGGCAAATCGGCCCGGAAAAGCCATTTTCCCTGCAGAGCTGGTAAATCAAATTTTGCTGGTTGGATGGGGCGCATTTTTGGTGGGATCGAAGCTCGTATCATGGAAAACTGCTGTAGTTTATATACGACGCAGGAATATCTGGAGAAAACACACCGCACACACGTGAACAGGTGCAGAGCGCGGTAACGGCGTCTCTTGGACTCTTTGGACGGGTTTCACTGAGCACTGCACTACTTGGGAACGAAAGGAAACCAAAACGAGTCGTTTATCGATAAATCTTGCATAATTTCTCAAGGCAGGTCGGAGGGCCGTGCGTGGCGAGTCGAGCGTTGTGAAGGTCAAGATGCGTTTCAGGGTTTCAGTTTACTCGAAACACTCGAGAGAAACTACAACGGAGATTATCACAGGCACACTTTACTGGGTCCGTCCTACTCCCTGTTCTCCAGCTACTGTGCGTGCGTGTGTGTGTGTGTGTGTGTGTGTGTGTGTGTGTGTATACACACACATGTACACATGAGCAATCTGCAGTGTTTGTGTAGCACTATTGTCTCCCAAACCTGTTACACACACACACACACACACACACACACACACGCGCGCAAACTTCATTCAGAGTGCTGTGTGAGAGACTCATTATACTGAAGAATGTTCGCTATTTTAATGGGTAAGTCTCTCTCTCGATCTATCTCCCTCTCACTCACACACGCACGCACACACACACACATACACATGTCTCTCACTCTCTCTCACACACACACACACACACACACACATTCTTTCTCTCTCGCGCTCTCTCTCTCTCTCTCACACACACACATCTCTCTCGCTCTCTCTCACTCACACACTTGCACATGCGCGCACACACACACATCTCTCACAAGCATCTCTCTCTCTCTCTCACACACACACACACACCCCTCTCACATATAGATATGCACACATCCCTCATGTTGTGTTCATGTACCATGAGATGTTTACAGAGCAGGTTTCATCATTTCCTCCTTGCGTACACTCCGCTGTAATTAGTTTCAAGTCCTCTCGTCAATCGCGTCTCGTATCAGATTGAGACCAGAAATTCCTGTGCGGTCAAGCAGCCCTCGTGTGTGTGTGTGTGTGTGTGTGTGTGTGTTGACTGTATTCTTGTATATAAAGCTGCTGCGTGAAGGTGCCATTAGGAGTGACGTAATACTGAGCATGGGCGTGCGTGCGCGCAGTGCTGACAGACGCTGGTCATGTGAGAGACGGTTGCTGCGCTGGGAGCGATGAGCGCGCCGTGCTCCATCACTCTGTGCGCTGTTTTCATGCTTGGTGCTTTGTGCGTGTTACAGGTTTAGCAGCAGGAACAGATGCGAGTGTCTGAGAGAAACGAACGGGTGCATCGGCATATAAGCGTTTCCCACCACTGTACGTCAACGGGCGCCATATTCCTACTGCTCAGAGCTTAAGGCAGGGGCGTCAAACTCGTGCCACAGAGGGCCGTGTGGCCGCAGGAGTTTTTTTTTTTTTCAACCCAGCAGCAGCAGCAGCACACCTGACTCACTCATTTAAACAAACCATTTGAGTCTTCAGGCAGTTGATTGGTCAATCTGTGTGCTCTGTGTCATGTGACCCTGCAGGGATGTGATGTAATCAGTCACGTGACGGTGCATGGTGCCGCGGTTCCCTCTGGGTTTCCTCAGGTGCAGGGAACACACTCTCCAATCAGGACAAAGAGTGAAAATGACCTTGTGGTGTCCTTCACCTGATCAACCATTCAGTGCTTTCTTTCTTCGTTTCTTTTCTCCCAATGAAGTCTTGCCAGAGTAACCGTCCATTTATTAGTGGGCGTACCATTCACCTGTTGTACCTGCGGCCCAGGTGAGGACGATCTCGTGCCCGTGTTTCAGCTGCTGTGATAACGGTTGTGTTTTTCTTTTCTCCTCCGTCATCATTCACACCCCTGACCCGCTGTGATCCTACGTCCTCATTCTTCCTGACTCTCGCACTGTGCCGTTAGCATCCTAATCACGGGTCAGAGCCCATGACCTCGTGTGTTGCCCCTCTGTTCATGTCCTTTTGTCCCACGTCCTGGTGGCTGGTTTTGTTTTTCTTTTTCTCTTTTTTGTCCTGGATTGTTATTGGTGTGTCTCAGGGGAGCTTGTGATTGGACAGTTCGTGTGTTGAGATTAGATTTGCCTGTCCCTCATCAGATTTTCAGCACAGCCTGGCCTGGCCCTCAGAGGGGCTGTGTGAGGTCACGTGCAGTGTTCTTGATAGACCAGCGATGTAAAGTGAGCAAGTCGGTGTGAAGTCTGTGTTCAGCATGATAACCGAGTTCACTGTCTCAACTGGACATGTTAACATTGAGTTTATGGTGACGTGCCGCCGCCCCCTGCTGGTGGGGCCACACTGAGGTCCCCATGGTTCCACTGCAGGGTGTGTTTTCAAAATGATCGACATGTAAGATAAAAACATGGATGTATGTTGTGATATGTCACAATGTCTTTAATAAATAAATAAATAAATAAATAGATGAATAAATAATGTTACCAAACTGATTGCACTGGAACACAGAAGGCAGTGATAAAAATACTGGTGGTTAATCTACAAAACAAGCAAATAAATAATTGTATTTATTTCGTGATCTTGTTCATGTTTTCAATGCTAACATTTTTAAAAACTTTAAATAAATTCTAAAATACAATTATTTTAATTTTCATTTCACTTATTTAAATAATACATTTATAATTTACCGGAAGGTTTTAAACCCTGAAATTTACTGAATACACTAAAATTATCGTTAATTAATTCATTTTTAAATGTATTTCATTAAAAAAAAACAAAGAAATATCAATAAAATTTGTAAATGTAAAACACACACATACATTCATATATATTACACACACACACACACACACACACACACACACACACACAGGGAAAGGGAGGGATCCCTGTGTGTGTGTGTGTGTGTGTGTGTGTGAGGGTATACATATATATATAGTGTGTGTGTGTGTGTGTGTGTGAGGGTATACATATATATATAGTGTGTGTATGCATGCATGTATAAAACTCTGTATTAGTCTGTCAGTGGACAGTCCAGGTCAGGTTTTGAGACGTCTGTTAAATAGAACCCCTGAGATGGTCTGTGTTTTAAAAGTATTCGCGCCCACACCCAGAAACCTGTGCTGTGATGTTGTGACTCCAATAGAAACGCAGTGTTTATACGGATGGCTGGGTGGCTTTCGGGGACGAGCTTTCAATCCTGGGTTCTGGAATTGTGGGAATCTAAACAGATCCGAGATAAAAGGTAGTGTTCCACCCGTTACTGATTTACAGAAGATTCTCGGTCGTGTGTGTGTGTGTGTGTGAGACTGAAAGAGAGACAGAGAGTGATGACTAATCAGAGAACTTTTCAGGGAGGAGTTGTGATCAAAGGTAAAAGTTTAGTTTATAGGTGAGCAGTAACATTAGAAAGAAAAAAAGAATTGTGTGTGTTTACACACTGGTGATTTTGCTTGTCTTTTGCAGTGGATTTGAGACTCCCAGTGTGTCCCAGTGCTGTTCTCCTGTGTGTCAGGAAACCTTGTTCTTAGACAACCTGCAGAGAACACACACACACACACACACACACACACACACACACACACATACACAGAGTCTGACCCTCATTGTTGTAGCTCAGATTGAACTGAAAGGGGAATTCCAGCTTTAATAAACGCCTCCACTTTCACACAGATACTGATGACTCAAATCAGTCTCTCTCTCTCTCTCTCTCTCTCTCTCTCTCTCGCCCCTTTATTCCATCTTATAGATCTGACCCAGTGCATCACACTACTTTTTCCTGAGAGAAGGTTGTTCTGTTTTATAAATGAGTCTTGATTACCCCCCTCCCCCCCCCAGTTTCTCCACTAATTTTAGTCCTGTCCAATTGCCACCCATCAGGTATTACCTTCCCTGTCACAAGACCACCACCAACCAGGGCGGGGCATATGCATGAATGTTCTTCGTCCATGACGTGTGTTGTTGCCACCCGCCTCTTTGCAAGCTACAGCTGAACACCCTCGGAGGAAAACAGATCTCCGTCTCCATGTTCAAATGAGCTCAGAGCCTCACGATTGGCTGTGAGTGAGGGGGAACTGAGCACATACCATCCCTCAGTCCCGCGAGGGCATGACCTCTTAGCTCCCATAGGTTAAGGTTTGTGTATAGAAATAAATTAAGGGCCCTTTTCAGTGGGAGGTGGCTGTAATGTTAGAGTGGAGACACGACAGGTTTGGTCTCGATGTTCAGACATCGTCTGGGGTCTACGGTGTTGTATCAGACAAAGGTTTGTAGGGTACCTGGGCGGTCATGTAGCACGATGCTGTGGAAAACGCAGCTTTATCAATTGGGTACAGTTTTAAATTATGCCCCGGGGGCTCTGAGAATGAAAACAGGTCCATCCTCAGCCGATGGAAGGAACACGCAAGCTGTTCTCATGGCGGGCAAAACGACACTTTGCGTGGATTCCGGGTTCGATGATGAGGGTTGGCGTACAGCGACATTGACGCGTTGAGGGATGGCGTGTGGCACGTTGATTTTCTGGACTGATTTTCCTTTTCTTTTCCTCCTGTTTCTCTTTGCAGGAGTTGGAGTTCCACGGTGTGATGCGCTTTTATTTTCAGGACAGAGTGGCCGGAAACTTCGCCACAAAATGCATCAGAGTTTCCAGCACGGCCACCACGCAGGATGTGATCGAGACACTGGCTGAGAAATTCCGGCCCGACATGAGGATGCTCTCCTCGCCCAAATACTCTCTGTACGAGGTCCACGTCAGCGGGGGTGAGTAGTGCCACGGTACACTGTGGGAGTTGTGCGTAAGCGATTTCGTTCAATCAGAGTAAAAGTTCGAAAAGGACTTGCAGAAGTTTTTCATATTTGCATATTTGATGATTTTAAGAACTATTTAATATTAATTGAGTTACATATTAATTACTCACAGGTTTGCAAGGGGGTGGAAAATTTCTGGTAATTTTCCTGGATCTTTGCTTTTATGGGACCTTAAGGTGGGAAATTTGGGAATTTTCATGGAACGAGAATATATAGGAATTAATGGTAATTAAATAGAAATGTGAGGTAACTTCTACAAATTGTATTAAATACAGATATAAATATCGCGGACATGCGCATAGACGCGTTGCCCCCCCCCCCCCCATTTTATTCGTATTCAATTCCTAAACATCAGTGTTGCCTCCCTATCACATCCCACCACTACCAGCAGTCAGTGAGGGGTATCGGTATGCATCGACCCCCTTCGTGACATGGGATGCTGCCACCCGCCTCTTTACGAACTGCTGCTTATGCAAAATTGGAGGCAGCCTGTCACACTGAGGGAAAGTACAATCCGCCCCCTTTTGTATGAATGAGCTTGTTAGGTGCCCATGGATTGGACTGTTGATCGCTGTGAGTGACAGGTAGGCGTTTGTCATCCCTCCCTCCCATGACAGCTCAGGCCAATCAGCTCCCATGGACTCTTATAGATGGATGGCTGCAGCAACAACCTGGATTTGAACTCGTGATCTCCGGGTTGATAGTCACACACCTCCATGCACCACTCGGGAGCCCGTCTCGACATTTTCTCGCTCAAATTTTAAAAATTAATTTATATATAGCCACGCCCAAAAACTCTATAAAAGGCAAAGTTGGAAATGGTAAAACATAGTGTGTGTTAAACTTGCAGCTGTCCTGCATGGACTGCAACCACCAACGATAAAAGGCTGAGCAAAAGGGCTGAAGGCTGAGCTCTCCTCAATTCCAAGATCAAGTCACAGACTGGAGAATGCAAATGCTGTGCGTCATAAACTCGTACTCATCAAGTTGGCCTGCTGCTAACAAAACACTCTGTTTTATGGTGCCATCCATATGTTGTTAAAATGATGTCATTCTGTGTACAGACATCAAAGTAAAAAAAATTATAAAAAAAAGATATGACCCATGAACTTGTCCTATCTGGCAGAAGAACGGAAGCTGGACCTGGACGAGAAACCCCTAGTGGTGCAGCTCAACTGGAACAAAGACGACAGAGAGGGACGCTTTGTCCTCAAGAATGAGAATGACATCATCCCAAAGGTGAGTAAACTTTATTTATACTACTACAAATCGCATACTCTATTATGTCATATACTATTCAGTGGTATTTTGAATTACGAGTGTCTTTTATAATGAATTTTCCATGATACGAGCTTCGATCCCACCAAAAATCTGCCTCATCCAACCAGCAAAATTTTGATTTACGAGCTCTGCTGGGGAAATGGCTTTTCTGGGCTGATTAGCCTCATATTCTTCCACATGTATTCCTCTGCGCTCTGAGAATGCCTTGTGCAGTGCTTCTCAATTATTTTCTGTGACGCCCCTATAGGAAGGGGGGGGGGGGACATTTCAGCTCCCTACGTGCGACTATAAATAGTGTCTCCTGCACTGCATATTGTTTTCTCTGTGCTTTTTCCCGACACGATAGGGAACACAGTGAGAGCGCCACTGCCACCTATGGTAGAGGATGCACAATTGCACTTAATTCAAGCACAGTATAGCAAAAAAGCATGTTCCCAGGCTCATAACACCGCGCCCCACTATATGAGAAACACTGGCCTCGTGGGAGTTCACCATGAGACTATCCTCACTGGCATTCGTAGCGTGCATATGCACAAAATTCTCCTTCTGCTGTTATGCACCACCTCAGGCTGACCCACGTGACATCTTTGCCTGCAGTCGATTATCGGAAGGGTTAGTTGAATTATTGTTTGTTCTTGTTTTATTATTATTTCTTATTAAATATTATTAATGTTAATGTACATGTATTGTTGTCATAAAATATTTATTGTTTTTACATTTTTATCTTTAATATATTAAGTGAAATGTACGTGTTTGTAGCAGGTTATATGAGTTTGGGAGGGGGTTGGAATGGATTAATTGGTTTTCTATTATTTCCGATGGGAATTTTTGTTTTATCTCACAAACATTTTGGCTTACGAGCTCGCCCTCGAAACAGATTAATTTCGTAAGTCGAGGTACCGCTTGTATTTTGGTGATCATTTGATATCATACTCGTTTTGTTGCTTCACTTATGAAATGTTATTGTTTGTTTAGTATTGCCTAAAGCTCAGGCGTGTATGGTGATGGCCTAATAAAACATGATGGTACTGATGAAAACGTGCTGATAAACAGAAAACCTGTTT
Organism: Plotosus lineatus; assembly: GCA_024760905.1. Lineage (NCBI taxonomy): Eukaryota > Metazoa > Chordata > Actinopteri > Siluriformes > Plotosidae > Plotosus > Plotosus lineatus. The sequence continues at coordinate 3,559,394 of CM045751.1, read as the reverse complement.
TTTATTACCTCAAGCTCCAAGACAAGCCAGAGACCAGGACTGGTTAGGTGTGAGATGGTTTGAATCCAAATTTAAAACCGATTCCAAAATCATACCAGTCAAAACAGGGTGTAAAGTGGTTCAGGCACAGATCATGTCCGAGTCCAAAGAGATTTGGGTCCAACACAAAGGACAAAGTGGTTTGGGGCAAAGTCAAGATCAAGTCCACAGTGGTCAAAGTACAAAGTCAAGACCAGGTCCAATGTGGTTTGGGGCCAAGTCAAGACTGAGGGCAAAGTGATTTGAATTTCTAATGATTCAAATCAAGACCAGGTCCAAATGAAATAGACAAAGTCAAACAGACAAAGAAGAAATGCTATTATCTAAGGCCATTAGATGGAGTTTCTCGAGAAGCTTGCTTACTGCAGAATTTCACTTTGAAGGCTACATTACCAGAGAGTAAAAACCAGAATGTTTGGTGAGACCAAAAAGACAAGACAGAATAGTCCAAATGCAAACACCAGGAGTCTGGAATCACGCCCTGTTTCTGACCATCGTCCATTTATTAAATCTTACCTCACCTCTCTTTCCCTCCTCCCCACTTTCAGAAAATCCAAAGTAATGGGCCTGAGAAAGAGAAAGAAGGCGTGATCCAGAACTTTAAGAGGACGCTGTCCAAGAAAGAGAAAAAGAAAGAGAAGAAACGAGATAAAGAGGCCAGTGCTCGGATTCCTGACGGAGACGAGCACTCTCTGAACAGAGAGGACGGGTGAGGATATGACACACAAACAGATAAATTGCAGGGTAGCGATTTGCCCACAAACCGACAGTGATGAGTTTTCTTCAGCAGCAGGTCTGACAGCAGGCCTGCAGGGTTGTGTTCATTTATAATTGGAGTTTTATCTCCATCTGTGGTGTATTGATTAGAGAGAACTCGAGACTGGCAGCGGAGGTGTATAAGGACATGCCTGAGACCAGCTTCACCCGCACCATCTCCAACCCTGAGGTGGTGATGAAGAGGAGGAGACAACAGAAGCTGGAGAAGAGGATGCAGGAATTCCGCAGTGGAGACGGCCGACCTGACTCAGGTTACCCCACCCCCACACACACGCACAAGTCAGGGTGGATTGTTCATTATAAACCAGGCCATACAGTTTGTTCATTTTGAGGCTCCAATGACTCCATTTCTCGGGATTGTATAATGATGGGGTTGGTTGTGCTTTGGTCAGTGCCCTCGGGTACAGCCCGACACTGGCATCTCCTTGGCGGACATTTTGTTCTGTGCGGGTTTGAAACGGCTGCCCAAGGTTGAAAGTTGCCACAAATGAGCTTCCAGGAAATACTTTGGCTCAGAAAGAACAAATTTTCTAGCCGATTGGATCTTATGTAATCAGATGGATTAGTGTCCGTCACTGATCCGTTCTTCTTTATTCATTTTTTTGTTTTTTTTTTCATTATTTTGGAGTGTTAACCTAATCTGTATGTACTGGATGTGCAACCTGAACCTTAAGTATTGGTACAGTGGTAGTTTTTTTCTGTTAAACAAGTCTCAGATCTGGAAGGTTGAGAAACATTATACTTCCTGAACAGCATCTGTTTCTTTTAGATAATGTGTTCTCGGTTTTCGCTAATGTCACAACTTGTTTGCAATTTTGTCATAAGCACAATTGTTAGGAATTTTTTAGGCTCCTGTGAATGTTTTTAAAAAGTCTGGGAGAGACTTTAAAAAAAAAAAATAAAAGTCTCCAGCTTCATGCCTTTACGGTCCATGATCTGTGAGAAAGACGATTGAGAAGGTGGTTAGTTTAGCCGTAGTTGGAGCTCTATTTCTGCATAAAACGACCACAGTGGGCATTTGGCCTGCATTGAAGCTATACTTCCTGATTACAGTGTGATCGAAAGCACAGTAACTACCTTTGGAGATCTCTTTCTGCAGAAAAAGACATAAATACATATTCAGCTAATGAAGCAAAATTATGTTTGCGATTACGTCAGGAAAGATGAATGAGCAGTTTTTCCAACATGAGGAGTGACTGCTTTGCATTCTGTCCACTTGTTGCAGGGGGTACACTGAGGATCTACGCAGACAGTCTGAAACCCAACATTCCCTACAAGACCATCCTGCTCTCCACCACTGACACGGCCGACTTCGCTGTGGCCGAAGCACTAGAGAAGTACGGTCTGGAAAAGGAGAACCCCAGAGAGTACTGCATTGCTCGGGTACCGTAACCACAACTCACAGCAGTCAACACAAACGCCTTCTCCTTCTCCTCACCTGCTAATGTTCTGCGCACATTGTTACATCGTGTGATGGCACCACATGTAGCTTGACAGCATTCTGGGTAATGTAGGAAACCATGTCAGAGTCGATTACCGTAAAGTCATCTTGTCCGTCTGGTCTGCAGGAAGCGACCTAAGCAGTGACGTTTCTCAGTCACTTCTTCCAGCCCTTTTGCTTTATAGTGAGGCGTTCCCAGACCAGCTGATAGATATAGTCCTTCCAGCGTGTTCTGGGTCGACCCCGCGGTCTCCTTCCGGTCAGACGGACCCCGAACCACCACACCAAGGAGATGATCGGGAGGCCTAATCAGATGCCTGAGCCACCCCGCCTGGCTCCCCTCAATGTGGACGAGCAGCGGCTCTGCTTTGAGCCTCTTGCCCTTTCCCTGAGAGAGAGAGAGCGAGAGCGCCATCACGCTGCTGCTATACAAGTCATCGGGCATTTTTTTTTTCTTAAAGGAACCAGTGTTTTAAAAACGACTTGTTTTGAGAGTTTCTTGAACTATGAGGGAGGTGTGGATTTCTCATCTTGTACGCATAAGCATGTAAAATCAGATTAGTAATTAATTTGAAACGCTCTCCCGCCTGTTGTTTTTTTTTTTTTTTTTTTTTTTTTTTTTTTTACCTCTAACACGTCGGTAGTAAATTGGCCGAAGCTTCAGCTTTGTATTTGAGTTGATGAAACGTTTCCAGCTTCTTTCTGGATGAATCCTCACTATCTCAGCATGTCGGAATGGGGCGTGTGCTGGACTCCAGCCAGAGACTAATGTTAGGAGGAGCTGTTTGGCTCGGATGAATCGCTGTTTGGCACGGAGATAGTGGCGGAGCATGTGTGGAGGGGAAATACTGCGCCTGCTGCTTCTTTTTTTTTTTTTTTTTTCCTTCTTTTTTGGTTCTCATGCCATGTTTCTTCTTCTTGATGGAAATGAGAACGAAGGCTTTGTTTCTAATAACAGTTAATTGTAATTGACAATCGGAAGACGTGGTGACGAGGCAGGGTTTCTCAACTCGTAGCCTCCATGCCTCAGTCTCGTACCCTGATCACGTGTTATAGAGTTATAGAGGAATTATCCACGCTCTCACGCAGCCGACGTGGTATACGCAGTATCCTGCTGTCAATCTTCTTTCTTCTACAAGCAGCAGACTAACAGCTGACTCACTATCTATCAGCCATGCCTTTTGATTATTTGTAGCGAAAGAGGCGGATGAAAACGCTAACCAGGCGCCACTTTGTTTATGGTTTACTGCCTGCGAATATTCCGGCGACCCCGTTGGATAAAGATGACAGATAATAGCCACCTGCATGTGTGGAGTGTAATTTCCTCTTACGCCAATGCTAACACATGGTTAGCCACAGAATTCGCAGTGCGTACACGTGCAGTTAAAGGCGAGATGAGATGATGGAGCAGATCACAGCTGGTCCCTGGATATCGGCGTGGGTGTGATGCGTATTTCAGCCTTCACCTTCCTCGGTTGCTCACCTCCATGACATTAAACACACCGAAGAGTCGCTTCACCTGCCTGTCGCTGTCGCCATGGTTGCATCTGAAATCTACACCTCAGACATCACATTTCTGTCGAAGAGACCAGAATAAAGGGGACGGTGGAGGGGTTTTACAATCCGAACAGGTCCATGCTGCTGTCCATCCACACAGTACGTTTGTTCAGGTGATTTGAGTTTGTTGTGTTGTGTTCCTCAGGTGATCCACTCTGATGAAAAGCCTATAAAAGAAACCATACTGGAGGACTCCGAGTGCCCTCTACAGATCTTCCGGGAGTGGACCAGTGATAAAGGTCGAACACATGAATCGTAAATTTCTGTCTCGGTGTTTAATACGGATTCTTCCCCGTAGTTACCATGTGCTGGGTCGTCATGTTGTTTACAGAGGCGTTAGTGTTCCAGCTGAAGAAACGTCCTCCAGACTTGATGCCGAAGAAAGGACTCAAACCGGGCGACAGGATGGGGCCCCTCCACGGAGCGCTGCCTCCCGAGAAACTGCCATACCTGGTCGAGCTGAGTCCAGGTGCAGCCCTCACCCCCTTCCGATACACACACACACACACACACACACACACACACACACGTTTTCAGTCTGTTTTTGTGATGAAAACAGCAGCAGGGATTTTATTCATCATTTTGGCGCAGATGTTCATTAATGACTCATGTTTTAATCGTAAACCTCAACATTTCATGTTTAGGTCTCTAAATTTTAAAGAGATTTCTGATTGGTAACATGAAGACTGTGGAGGGATTTAGCCTGACAACCCCGTGTGTACCCTCTGTGTTATGTGCCTAATAAAATGGGATTTGTGGAGTATCATCGAGTGGAACATCAACAGGGTGCATGACTGACAACCCCGAGATCGCAGACTCGAATCCAGGTCGAAGTCACAGTCATCCGCAACTGCGGAGTCCATGGAAGCTGATTGGCCGAGCTCTCATGAGAGGAATGAATGACTGGGAATTGAATATGACGAAAATTAGGCGAGGAAAAAATTAAATATACAGTGGTAGCTCGACTTACGAGCGTCTTTTATAACCTGCCCACGTGACATCTTTGCCGCAGTCAATGATCGGAAGGGTTGGTTGACTTATTGTTTATTCTTGTTTTATTATTTATTATTAATATCATTAATGTTATTGTACATGTATTATTATTATGAAATATTTGTTTTTATATGTTTATCTTCAATACATGAGATCAGATATACATGTTTGTGCAGGTTATGAGTTTGGGAGGGGGTTGGAACGGGTTAATTGGATTTCTATTCTTTCCGATGGGAATTTTTGTTTTATCTAATCAACGTTTTACGAGCTCGCCCTCGGGACGGATTAATTTCATCAGTCAAGGTACCACTGTATTAAACATTCATTTGGCTGGAGTGGAAGAATTGTTGTTGTCATTTTCGTCAATTTTTCTCTGATAATTTGTTCATATTCGATGTCCACCAGTCAAGTATTGCCTCCTGTCACATGACCACCACGAACCAGAGAAGGGCAGAAGCCAGCATGTGTTCCTTTTGTGAAATGTGATGCTACCACCCGCATCTTTACAAACTGCTGTTGATGTGTATTCAGAGGCATTCTAACACGCTTCGAGGGAAAGTGCTTCCCTCCCCCTTCCAGCTATGCACTCACAGACACCCGTGATTGGCTGTCGATCGCTGTAAGTCACAGGAACGCGAGCACATGCCATCCCTCCCTCCTGTAAGAGATAATCAGCTCCAGTTAAGCTCTCACGGTCTCCCTGCTGTGGTGTCAACCTGAATTCAACCCTGCAACCTTGAGGTCGCTTTTTGCGCGCAAAGAGGAACGAAGCATCTCAGGATGTGCTGTTCATGTCATTAATGATCAATTTATGATAGGACATCCATACTGGTGTCCAGCTTCAAAATATTGCAGTTTACCCCCAGTGTACACTAAACAAAATGTGTCGTCTGATTGGTTGGTTGTATTTTTTAATCTGGGATGTCTTCTGTTAGTCGCATGACTTGATTCACGCCACATCGCACTGCCAGATTTTTCTTTTTTCCTTCTTTACATCTGCTGCTTGCTGCCACACTGACCTACTTCCTGCTGCACTTCCTGTATTTCACTAACATTCTGTCGAGATGTATAACCAGTGCTCACATTCTAAATGGTGAAGGGTTCGTGGTGTATGTGCTAATCAAGCTAATAATCTTCTTTCTCCTGCTGTATCTCTCTCTCTCTCTCTCTCTCTCTCTCTCTCTCTCTGTCTGTCTGTCTGTCTGTCTGTCTGTCTGGTCACTTTGGCTCCTCTGTGTTTCTGGCTCCTGTGCATGTGTCCTCTCCTAGGGCGAGGGAATCACTATGCCTACTACGCTTATCGGCAACACGAAGGTAACACACCCCTCTCTTCACCTGCTGCTCCTCCCCTCCACCCCACCCATCTCGCTTTCTCTCACTAACATCTCCTTCCTCACCCGTCACTCACTTCAGGTCCGAAATGGAACCCAGGGTGTAAAGCATGCTGTGGGATGTTGGCATGTCGGAATGAAACAGGGTGTAGCAGAAAGAATCTTTGTACAATGTGAGCAATTATTTATTTAATGAAACTCAGTAACCCGGTTGAAATTCATGCATTCTGATCAGAAACAAAAGCACTTGGAGAGCGCAAACCTCTGCCAAGCAAAGCAATTTCTCAGTGTGAACCTCAATGTCCAAACTTTAAAGCTTTTAGTGTGTTAAAGAATCCGTTTTAAAAACTTCCTGGATCCAGATGTTGATCGGGATCATCTCGACCATCTGCTGCAGTCTGCATTCCCAAAAGCAGCAGTTTTTTGTTTAGCACGTTATATAAATGAGCTCAATTTAAACCTGATTGCTAATTATATAGCTTAGCATGCGAATTCTTACCGGTTAGATTCAGGGGTCGAACGAACTTTCACTGCGGGCCCCCATCACACTGAATTCCAAGCTTGTCGAGGGCCGAATAATCATTGAGCAAGCGAGTTTGCAGTCTTGAGTCATGAATGATTTTCCTTTTAGTTGAAATATGTTGCCTTGAGTTCTAACGCCTGTGTATAGGAACCCTGGGATGTGGTCAGTTTTTTTTATTTTTTTTATTTTATTTTATTTTATTTTCCCTGATCCTAAACAAACAACATAAAAAA
>CM045751.1:3480000-3547500 GCA_024760905.1 Plotosus lineatus | reverse complement strand
CTTTCAACATGTTCTATCTCTGTGTACTGATGTGAAACAGGAAATCAAATTAGCAAACACTTCCTGGATACTGGGGGGGGTGGGGGGTGGATTTAATGACCATCTAGCCATTTTGAGCAGTGTGTTGTTTCCTCCCTCCCCAACCACATGCTGGTCTCTCCCTCTCTCCCCTTCCTGTAGGAGCATCACTGAGACGAACTTTGAACTGCACGGAGACATGCATGGCGGCGTTGCTCTCCCAACCAGCAAGGTACACACACACACACACACACACGCCGCATGAGTGAGGGGTGTATTTGTAGCTCACCACGATTCTATAACCTTTGAAAGTGGGAGTTATTCAGTGTGTGTCTGTGTGTGTGTGCGCGTGCACTTGTGTGTTGTGGCTTTAGAGCTCAGGGAAGCTGGATATTGATCGCCCGGGTAACATTGGAGAGAGAGGCATGGTAAAACCCATGATTCGTCCAGAATCTGAATTTGCAAAGCATGATGGGAGGTAAGTGTTCTCTCACTGGTATGTGTGTGTGTGTGTGTGTGTGTGTGTGTGTGTACTGTACCATACAGAGTGTGTGTGTGTGTGTACTGTAGCATTGTGTGTGTGTGTGTGTACTGTAGCATAGTGTGTGTGTGTACTGTAGCATAGTGTGTTTGTGGGTGTACTGTAGCATACAGTGTGTGTGTGTGTGTGTGTGTGTGTGTGTGTGTGTGTGTGTGTGTGCTGGAGCGTACAGACGTGTGTGTACTGTAGCATACTCTGTGCGCTGGAGCGTACAGACGTGTGTGTGTATTGTAGCATACTGTGTGTGTGTGTACGTGTACTTTAGCATTGTGTGTGTGTGTGTGTGTGTGTGTGTGTTACTTTGTTAATTGTGTATGAACCTGATCTGGTTCTCTGGCATTGTGGATACCTGAATTCTCCTGTTCGGCCCTCTCATCTATAATACAGTGTCACTGCATGCACACACACACACACACACACACACACACGGCAGCATGCTGTACTTGCGGAGAGGAATTGGAGGGCTGGAGCGCTGCGTGTCTGTGGAGAGTGGAGTGAATGTGGAGTACATGAACTGGTTCACTGAGCGTCTCTTTTCTCCTCACAGGCCTCAAGACGGCCCTGAGATCACGCTGCCGGCCAGCATCGAATTCAGGGAAAACTGTAAGCGTACACACATGCACACGCGCGTGCATACACACACTTTCTTTCTCTTATCGACACAGGAGTTAATTCTACATGCTGTTCCTGTTCTGTTTGTTTGTTTGTTTGTTTGTTTGTTTTAATACGTGTTTTTCATGACACAATGTTCTACGTGTTGTGTGAGTGCACCAGACCTTTAAGGGACCTTTAACTTTTTTCCACTCAATTTTATTTTTCAAATCCTGGTTCATAACTTCATAACTAAGTCATGAGCGGCTAAATGTGTATTGGGGGGAAAATCCATCCACAGATCCATACCGGACTGATCCCGCCACCCATTTAGAATAGAAACACAACCACAGGCACTCAGAGGTTTCTACACTGATGCTGGAGCTGCAGGTTCAGGTGAAAGAAGGGTATTAAAGGAAGGGTGAAGGTTTGCACTCTGGTGTTGAGCATCTCATACGATTGTTGTCTGGATTCAGGTCGCGACCGTCTCGTCTTCGCTGGTTTGAGCGGCGGTAGTGTAGTGGTTCGCACGTTGGCCTCACGGCCAGAAGGTCTCGGATTTGATCCCTGGGCTTGGGGTGTTTGTGTGTGAACTTTGCCTGTTCTCCCTGTGCTTGCGTGGGTTTCCTCTGAGGGTCCAAAAATAAGCACAGTCGGCGGTCGCCCTTGTGTGAATGGTTGTAGTTTTGCTGTGCTCTCTTGGTAAATGTCATTTTTTAATGTTGGTTTTAAGTCATGCTGTTTTCTGTTTATTTTCAGGTTTCACGTAAGTAATTTGGTTGATGTCATAAAATGAATAACAAAAATACCAGTAAAACTCTTTTATTGTTCTGTTATTATTCATGTTTTCCACCTCTATGGTAATAAGCACTTGCCGTTCCACTCCGCTGGTAACTATTTTAATAAGTGCCCACCCACACTAATTTTTTAAACGCCCTGAGCGCTTATCACGTTGAATACGGTATTTAATGGGCTGTCATACACACACGGAAAAGGATGACCATTGGCCTCTAATCATACATGTAAAGGGTGTCCAACAAAGAAGGCAATAACAATAATGACAATAGTAATCCTAGTAATACATAAAAATATAAATTATTTACAATACAATAAATATAAAGAAGATATGCAAATAAGAAATACAACAATGTTCTTGAGACTGTAAAATAATAAGTGAAAATTAAGTGTAAAAGAGATAATGATTTAGTGGTGTAACAATAATTAAAATAAACTTAATATCCACCAAGCAGATAACTAAATTTCCTTCCTGCGTAAATCTCCCATATGATAAATATAAATATATTTAAAATATGAAATAATAAATGAATGTAAACGGAACAACTGAAAAAACATTACAGACGCTCCCCGATTTACGGTTTAATTGATTCCGGACGGCCCAAAAGTAAGTTGAAAGTGAACGCAAGTTGTTACAGTGACGTGTGACGTATGACATTCATACTGTACTATACATCCATAAATACCATTACAGTATCTCATAAAACACCCCTAAATCAATTACTGTAAACATAACATTGTAAAATAATATCAAATAATATCAACTTTAATTTCAAATAAGTCACTTATTAAAACCGAGTCACTTTACATGACGCTTAAAACAGCCAATCAACGCTTACAATATATGAGGTGCTCAATATCGAAAGTAGTGTACTTGCAAAAGTAGTGTACTTGCTGTGGGTTATACAGACTTCTAGTCTTTCAAGTGCACAAGGGTGCTGTTGAACTCGTTTAGAACACAGCCTGCACTGTTGCAGTCTCCCAGCAAAGCGGAGAGTTCTTTCTTTTGTGCAAGTCAGTAAGTAAACTTTATTCAAGAGACGCATACAAAGAACAAGTACAAATCCTAATGAATATTAATATAAAAATAAGTATACAGTCTTAGGATTCTGCTAAAAGATAATAAATATAAAGATTGTGCCGATCTGAGCAGACAGTTAATTAATCTCTGTGTATGAGACTTGCACCCATGCTCGTAGGCTTACACTTCTGACCAACCAGATTTGCTTAGGGTTACAGAAGTCCACAAAACAGTGTAAATACAGAGATGACGTCTTAACACAAAGGTAACACTATATAACTGAGATATATATACACACACACACACTCAGTCTGTAGTTTGCAAACAATGAATGCAGCGTCATGACGACAGTGTACTACGTAGGCACGTCTAAACTCAAAATTTGACTTTTTTTTTTGGAAAAAAAAAAAACGGATGAACGTAAGTCGGGGAGCATCTGTATTATTATTATTATTATGATTAATAATAAAATACTAATGACAGGACCCTGTCCAAATTTCCTTTACACTGAAAACAAAAGGATAGTTTCATTGTCAACAGGTTGTTTTTACTTGCGTCTTCAAAGTCATAATATGCTAAAATGTTTTAATAGTTTGTATTAGCCTGCTTAAAAAAGGCCATTTCATTCACACGAGAGAAATTACAAGATTTTGAGAAAAAGATGTGCATGCACCTGTTCTGACAGGAAAAGGTAATGGTAAAAATAACCGTATACAGCTATTAAACATTTGGCTCATGAACTCCATAAAATACTTGTTGGCATATTCACACATAATGTTGCATTAAATTTGCGTACGTCAGACAGGCGTCTGTTTATACATATGAACCTGTGGTACAGCCCTTACTGCATGTGTGTGTGTGTGTGTGTGTGTGTGTGTGTGTGCGCGCGCGCATATGTGTGTGTGAGTGTGTGTGAGAGAGAAATACTTTCCGTTTCCAGTGTATTTTATAAGAGCTCTGTCACAATTTTGCAGTCCAATGCTGCCTCTTTTGGGTATGTGTAACTTTAACCACTCTGATTTTTAATATAATCAATTCTTACCTGTCAGGTTTCATATATACACCAACCAGGGCGTGCTATCTGGACCCTTTTATGCATGAGCTCATCGGAGCCCATGATTGGCTGGAGATTACTTCAAGTGTCAGGCAATTAAATGTATGCAATTCTTTTCTCCCATTGAAGATCGGTCCAGTAGGGCCTTCAGTCATGGCTGCCGTATCAACCTGAATTCAACCTCTTGATGCTAGTTATGATTTTTTAACTTGTGACATGTGCAGAACCTTAGTGACTCTGATGCACACGTCACTACACACATCCAGGTGTGTATACCTGCACAGCGTTGCTTGGTTTCTTTGCTGTACAAAGTAGAAGGGGCCAAAACTTTGTGCATCATATGTACAGTCAGTCAGTGATGCTACAGAGCAATGTACTGTATATTGGAGGGTGTGTGTGTGTGTGTGTGTGTGTGGATATAATAAACAGGAAGTTGTGTATTATGAGTGTGATGTAATTATCTGAAGGTCTCTGAGAAGCAGACTGGAATAAATATGGCTCCTGTTTCTCATCTTCATTTCTCGTAAAAGTTTTACACTCTGGCTCATTGTAAATGCACGGTCAGGTGGTCACGAGTGCTGATCAGGTGTCAATCAGCTGGTTTCCATGTTGATTCGTTCTAGCGCGGGCTTCTGGTGGCTCCATGCAAAGAATAGTGACACTGTACAGAGACAGCCTTCTGTCAGCAGCGCGTCTGGGTGCTTCCAAGTAGCCCCTCCCTCCCATATCGGCCTCAGAGAAGCCTCTCAATACTTGTGTATTGGTCGAGGGTTAATAGTGTGAGTGTGTGTTTAAAGTGCACCCGAGGGTTTGTACGTGGTTGTGTGAGCTCTCTTCAATCACAGGAACAGCAAGACAATGTTATCGTCCGTCTCAGTCTCCATTCTAATTCTGATTAAAGCGTTCTTTGAAGTGTACGAACAGCGGCACTAGAACACCGTGCTGAGGTGTGATAAGAAGATTAAGGTTCTCTCTCTGTCTCACTCTCTCACACACACACATACACACATAGAAATCGCTGAGACATGATTCAAATGTGAACTCGCTTGAATCAAGCAAGCGAGTCTAAATGAAGCTGATGCCCACGTCTTTTGAACTGTGAGAGGAAACCCGTGCAGGTACGGGGAGAAGATGTAAACTCCACACAGCAGCACCTGATATGGGGACTTGATCCCAGGACCTTCTTGCTGTGAGGTGGAGCTGAACCATTAAGTCGACATGGCTCCCTGGTTCCAAACCGGATTTTTATTGAAATGTCGGAATAGACGATGGCGAAACTTTGCTGTTTCTTTCGTCTTGTATATGTGGTGTACTGTAAACGCTGCACGTCAAACAGCGCAGCATCTTGGTGTGGTACAATGTGAGACAATTATTTACCAGCTTTGTTACAGTGATAGTTATACTGAATTGGAATAGTTAGAGTCGCGATACTTATAAAATCGCAATACAAATTTAATCGGTAACAAGGTATCGTGACATTGTATCAAATGGTACCTGATTACCATTCTCAGACGTGCCCATCCCAGCCAGGTGGGTTTTTTTTTGTTTTGTTTTTTTTTTTTGTTTTTTGTTTTTTTCTCATTGGATTAATTTATTTGCACACTGTATAACCAGTTGTGAAAAGTAGCCATAACGTCCCTGTTTGCGTTTTAAAGATCATCCCAGTTTAATATCTCCGTGTTGAATTGATCATGTTCACGTGTGTCTCCCCCCCCCCACCAGCTGAAGATGCTTTCCTGTCAGCCATCATCAACTACACCAACAGCTCCACCGTGCACTTTAAGCTCTCCCCCACCTACGTGCTGTACATGACCTGCCGCTTCGTCCTCTCCAGCCACTACAGACCCGACATCAGCCCGTCGGAGAGGACGCACAAAGTCATCGCCATCGTCAACAAGATGGTGAGCATGATGGAAGGTGTGATCCAGGTGAGTTCTCAGCTTCACTACAATCTGGGTATCATTTGTTTCAAACAGAAAAGAAAGAAACTCAAGTAGTCAATGCTAATGTCGCTAACAAGCCAGTTTAGCATCATCACACACCCGTTACAAGCTCAGGAATATACATCCCGCCCTCAATACGCCTACTGGAACAATATTTAATTTATTCATTAAATACTTGGTGTAATCTTTATGCCACACCCGCTTACCCATTTGGGAAGGTGTGCCGATACTAAACTGGTCGATCTGAGCATCAGTTAGTAGCATTAGCCTTGTGGCAGGATTGTGTATTTTGATGTATAGATTGTAGTGGTTGTCGTAGCAGCTCCTGTAGGTGTAGCTTTTAAGGCATGGCCGACATCACATCTCAAATCATGGTCCTTATGTACGTGACAGCGTTGCTCTCTCTCTGTGTGTGTGTGTGTGTGTTCGTCCGTGTGCTTTCCCTTCCCGTCTGTTTTAACTTTACACTGTTCAGGAGCTGTGACTCACACAGCCTGTGATCACATGCCAGACAAATAAAACCGCCACTGCGAGTTTATTTACGCTGCCGTTTTAGCTCCTGGAGTCGTAGGTGGCCTGTCATGCTGTGTGGCAAAAGTAAAAGGTTCAAATTAAGGATGGTTAAAATGGTCGACACAGGGTCTTGTGTTTATATCTGAGCTGGTCCCGTGCTAGAATGTGTAGTGAGTGAACACACACTCACACCAGGGCTCATGTGTCTGGTGAAAATAAAGAGTAAAAAGCTTATAAATTATTATTTTTAAATTTCTGCAATACTAAAGTCCTCAGGGAAAAAATGTAAAATACTGCATTCACATGAGCAAGCAACAGGTCACCGGGTGAATCCGGTGGGTGTGGCTTGTTTTAGTTTTTGGAATCCTGCGTTCGAATAGAATTTGTGCCGCTGGATCAAAACACGGGTTGATTACATTGATAAAGCCGAGTGCAGTCGCTTGGCAACTCGGGAATATTTATTATACATGACAGTGGATGGTTTGATTAAATTTTCAATAATTCGGCCAAGCTACTAAAGACTCATTGAAGTTGAAGTGTGTTTATGTTGAGCATTAATTGCTGCACGCGCCGTGTTCCAAGTTGTAAATCCAGTTGCTTAATTCGTAAAATCTGTATCTTTATTTCGGAAGCTTCTCGGTTTGTAAACCAGGTGTTGTAACTGTACTGGTGCCTCTCTTACTCATTCATTTTCCAAAATACTTAATCCTACTCGGGTCACAGGGTGGCTCGAACCTATCTCTGCCGACTCTGGGCGAGGACGGTGAACAACTCGCCAGACGAACACAGGGCCGACACAGAACAATTCAGACGCACGTCTACACGTAGGGACAATATGGAACTGCCAGTTATCCTAATGTGAATAATGATGGACTGTGGAGTACCCGGAGGAAACTAACACAGCCAAAACCCGAGCCCGGGACTCAAACTCGGGACCCACCTGCCAGATGTGATGACCGCTGTGACACTCGAAATCTGTGTCGTCGGTAAATCTGGAAACTCGGTGCCTCAGATCATAAATTCAGTACCTTAATGAAACAAACCCTGTAAATTACATCACCTTGTCATATTGTTTACATAAATTATGTATAATTGCGTAAGCTCGTCATATTTGCGTAAATTGTGCATAATTGTGTAAACATGCCATATTAATTGCATAAATTATGCATAATTACGTCAACTTTCCATATTGTGTAAATTATGTGTAATTGCATAAACTTGGTAAAATTGCGTGATGTCAGTATATTAATTGCATCAAATTACACAAGTTTAGCACCTTTGTTTGTAAACTTGGAAATGTGAATATAATCTCTTTTGACCATAAATCTTTAAGATAAAATATAAACCATGTGGCTGACTGTGAAAATACGAATGAAGTCGAGCTGCATTGCTGGCAACACAAAAACATGAAGACGGGTTACTGTCCCGATGTCTTTTTCCAACTTTCCTTTCAAAAATGTTACGGTTGTGTGAGAATTCTAACGCAACTCTTCAAAGGTTAAAAAAAGAAAGTGTACAGTGAGTCGTCAACTTACGACCGCTTTTGTTTCCGGCAGACCGGTCGTAAATCTGATCTGGTCGTATGTCGACTTTCCATCCAAATACAATCAGGCCAAACAAAAACAGATGAATAAATTTCGCGAATTTAAATCTATACATCTATTTTCAATTCCACGTCTCTGTGACTCGCAGCGGAGAGCCAATCCGTTCCGTCCTCCACTGTGTGGGCGGGTCCGACAGCTTCAAACTCCAATTTTATTGGATTATAACAACAGCCACAGACTGCGCGTGTTGTTTTTGAGTAAAGAGATAAATTTCCCTCGTTTTGTTCGGCTCATTTCCACGAAGCCAAGCACAGCTGGCAAGCAAACACAAATGGACAGACATAGGAAAACTTCAACCCACAGACCAGCTGATTGCCAAAACTTGGGACGCGCTTCCTGTCACATAAACACTGCAGCGTGTGAGTCCAATAAAATTAGAGTTTCAAGGTATCGGACCCGCCAACACACAGAAAGGATTGGCTCTCCGCTTCGCGCCACAGTGACGTGGCATTGAAAGTAGATGAATAGATTTGCTCTGAGCAGTGAGAAAGTGAAGCTGCATGATCTCCTGCTTGGACTTTTAAGATTCTGGCGCTGCTGGCAGCGCAAACAACCGTCGTACACAACCCTCGCGCTGCACTGCCATGAATCATGCTTCACCACTTTTGCGGTCGTAAAGTCGATCAGACGAAACTCACATAGGTCGTAAGTCGAAGAGTCACTGTATTTCACATGTGTATAATACTCAGCAGGAAGGGGCTGTGTGTTGGTGTGTGTTGGTGTGTGTGTGTGCGTGTGCGTGCGCGCGCGTGTTTACATGCCTGTGATATCTCTGTCCATGCCATAGCCGTTGTTGACAGTCTCTCTCTCTGTCCTGTCGAATGTTTGTTCCCTCTCTTCCCACTCCTCCTTTCTTCCACAGGAGATACCTGAAGGTGACCAGGTAGGAGACTGTACTGCCAGGGAGAGCTGTCTGTCTCTCTTTCTGTCCCCCGTCCCCCCTCATAACCCTCCCCCAAGTGAGCTTGGCTTAGTCTTACATGCCTTTGCCCCGCCCATAACAGAAACTTTGCCAATAATCCCTCCTCTGGCAGCTGGACATTGAAAACAAAGACAACAGTAATAATAATAATAATAATCATAATAATAATAATAATAAACCCAAGCGTAACCCTTTATTCAGCTCCAACCTGGACCATGTGATACTAAAACACCAATTAAAACTCCGATCTCTGACTGTGGCAGCATTTTAATTCTGGCATCTCCATGTTACCTTCTGCTTCCTGCACTTCAGTGCGAGACAAGCCCATGTTCTGTTGCTCTGGTTATTTTTATTTATTTTTATTTATTTAATTTGGTTAATGTTCTCATTCTTCTGAATGCATTCTATGGCTGAAACCGGAAGGGGGGGGGCCAGCCGTCGCCGTCCGAGGGAAACGTGTGTGTGAGTGTGTGTGTGTGTGTGAGTGTGTGTGATTGTGTGAGTGTGTGTATGTGGTATACACAAGGATCCAGTTGAACAAGTGTGTCTGGGCCGTGTGTATCCCTCGCTGTCCACTGTGGGGACGTGGAGCTCCGCAGCAACCAGACACTGCACTGTTCAGTACCTCATACTATTGGCCGGTTGAACCCCCCACCACTACACGGGAAACCAGTACTCCTGGGTTCTTGGTTATTTTCCACCCACTTCTTCGCCAGTGGTCACCATGACAACAGTTGAACTTATTTTCAGCTTACAGTGTAACAACATTGAACATGGCCACCGGATGACATTTTCAGATTTAATCTAATTTCTTTCTTTATTTTGATCTGTATTGCTGTTTACCTACTGTTTTCATTTCCGCAACCTCTAATTTTGTGGGTGGGGCTTACTGTAATTTAGGAACACGCCGTGTGACGTACAGGGACCTGTATATTTGTCATTACACACACCAAGTGCAAAGAATCATCCCACTCTGGATTTTCTACTGCAGGTGGCGCTGCAGTCTGTTTTTGTGAGTGAGGGCTATTCCCAGATACCCTCGTTTTCTGTTAAACAGGAAGCATCCATGTTGAAAATAAAAGTCGTTACAGTCTTCTGGAGCCGAGGATTCTGGGATTTTGTGCAGTGGGAAAAGACTCGGACTGAATGGTTCCCTGCTGTATTGATGCCTGCTGGTGCACCGTGGCCTCAATGAGGACTCGGCTCTTTATAGACAAGTGGGCTCCAAGTCGGGCCGCGGTGTCTGGTTGCGGGGAGTAAGGGTGGGTCAGACAGGGGCTCGAGTCTATCCTGGGACTGCTGCTGCTTTTTGTGGCTGTGAGAACCCATCTCCTGGCCCTCGTGATTTTATTAGCGAGCTGCGGATAACACGCCGTCTGTCTTACAGAAGCAGAAAAACATTGCTGGAGCGCTGGCCTTCTGGATGGCCAACGCATCGGAGCTGCTCAACTTCATCAAACAGGACAAAGACTTGAGCCGCATCACACTGGACGCCCAGGACGTCCTCGCGCACCTTGTCCAGATGGCCTTCAAGTAAGTGTGTGTGTGTGTGTGTGTGTGTGTGGGGGGCGCTGTTCTCTCTTTGTATCTTTTCTATCTAGTGTTGGCTCGTTATCCGTCTGTCTGTCTCTGATTTTTTTTTTATTTCATCTGTCTGTCTCTCCTTCCATCAGTATCACTGTCTGATTTTTTTTTTTTCCCACCCATCTATCATTTTGTCTGTCTGTTTCTTATCTGGTGTTCTCTCTCTCTTTGTGTGTGTGTGTGTGTGTATATATATATATATATATATATATATATATATATATATATATATATATATATATATACACACTGGTGGTCCTTCTCAAAAAATGAGCATATTGTGATAAAGTTCATTATTTTCTGTAATGTACTGATAAAAATTAAACTTTCATATATTTTAGATTCATTGCACACCAACTGAAATATTTCAGGTCTTTTATTGTTTTAATTCTGATGATTTTGGCATACAGCTCATGAAAACCCAAAATTCCTATCTCAAAAAATTACCATATGATGTTCAGGTAGTGTAAACGAGCTATTAACCGAATCATCTGAATCAACCAATTAACTCTAAACACCTGCAAAAGATTCCTGAGGCTTTTAAAAACTCCCAGCCTGGTTCATTACTCAAAACCACAATCATGGGTAAGACTGCCGACCTGACTGCTGTCCAGAAGGTCATCATTGACACCCTCAAGCAAGAGGGTAAGACACAGAAAGAAATCTCTGAGCGAATAGGCTGTTCCCAGAGTGCTCGATCAAGCCACCTCAGTGGGACGTCTGTGTAAATTGTCATTATATATTATATATCCTTCTGCCTGTCTGTCATGCTCTTCTCTGTTTCTCTTTTATCTATTTATGTCTCTTTTCTGTCTGTTGTTCTTTTCTCTCCATGCATCTGTCTGTCTGTTTTTGCCCATCTTTCTATTTTGTCTCTCTTTTGTTTTTCTCTTATCTGTGCATCTGTCTTGTGATTTGTCGTCTTTTTGTCTGTATTGTCTCACTCTGTCTAGTGATCGCTCCGTTTTTCTACGTTTATATTGTCGGTCTTTTGTTCTTTGTCTGTCTGTCCATCTGGCTTCCCCTCTCTCCCTTGCTCTCTCTCCCTCCACCCCTTGCTTTCCCTCCTTCTCCCCTGCTCTCTCTCACTCTCTCGCTCTCCCTCCTCCCCTTTCTCTCTCGACCCCCCTTCCCGCTGCCCTCCCCTCGCCTCTCTCCGATGAGTGTACAGCAGAGGTTCCTCACTCCGGTTCCTATCCTGTAGTTCAGCTTCCTTAAGATTTGAACTCCAACCCGAATGGGGCCTCAATCAGACAAATCCAGTGATCTCTTCGAATCTTCATCTCCAAGTCCTGATTGGATGATTGGATGGTCAGGTGGGCGTAATTAGGGTTGGAGTGAACGTCTTCAGGAAGGTGGATCACCAGGAATGGGGTCTGGTGGCCCGGTACACAGTAATCCGCTCTGCACTGCATGGATCCGTGGAGCGGTTCTCCTGGTGCTGATGCAGGAACCGAATCAGATTTACTTCTGCGTTTCGAATGAAACCGTGAGGTGTACAGAAGAGAATTTATAAATATCTCAAGGTGAAATCATGATATTTGTGAGACGACCGAATAAATGTGAATAGAATCTGAAGGATCATCAGTGAAATTTAACGGAGACGGCCAGGTGCGATGGTGGCGTTTCTCCTCAGTGATTTAAGGTCGGCTTCCTTTCACCGACTCAAAGCAGCGCGATGAATCTTGCTGTCGCATTTCTGACCTTCGAGATTGTGAATATTATTCCGGCTCCGATAGAAACTCGAAGGACAGACATGTCCTGACAGCGTTCGTCTAGACACGCTGGAGATTGGTGTATGATTCCTTCTAATAGGACATTTTTACTTTCTAAAGGACGGGGACATTGGCGCATGGACACACACAGACACACACACTCTTTCTTTCTTTCCTCTCTTTGTTCTCTCTCTTCTTCCTCTTGCTGTCCTTTCTTTTCCTCTTGTCTGTTTATTCTCTCTCTCTTTCTCTCTCTCTCGCTCTGCTTGTGTGACTGTATGCATACGGAAGAGTGTAGGTAGCACTTGGTGTGTTAAACTCGCAGGTCACGGGGAGAAATGATTGGCACATCACCGGCTCTCAGTTTGCTTCTAATTTGCATCAAATTGTTTCTCCGTTGTCGAGTCCTGTGGCTGATTGTCATCAGTTTCATTCACAATCACAAACCCGTGTGTATTTTTTCTTTTAGGTATCTGGTCCACTGTCTTCAGTCAGATCTGAATAACTACATGCCAGCGTTCCTCGATGATCCCGAAGAACAGAACCCACAGAGACCCAAAATTGGTGAGGCACACGCACACGTACACTTGCATGTACACACATGCACTCGCACACAACATGCACTCGCACATCGCGCACACATACGCTGACTCACGTTCGCGCACACACATACACTCACGCACACACATACACTCGTGCGCACACACATACACTGACACATATACACACTCGCGTACGCACACTCATGCACGTGCACTCGCACATACGCGCACACACTCACTCGTGTACACACACAAACACTTGCGCACGCACACACACGCGCGCGCACACATACACTCACGCTCATGCGCACACACATGTGCACACGCGCACACACACTCATGCGTATACACACATACACTCGCACACGCACTCACGAACACATGCTTGCTCTCGCTCACACACACTCACACTCGCTCTCTCTCTCTCTCTCTCTCGCTCTGAAGATTGGACTTGAATCAGAAGACACTTTAACTTAAACCAGAATAAAGAACCTTGATTTAACGATAAATTAAATCCAAACCCAGATTTTGAGCTTCTTTGAGGGGAAAAAAAAGAAAACAAAAAATAAATTCACCCACCGGGGTGACGTTGTTCTAAAAAATGTTGTATGTGATTTTCGTGTGTGTAACAATAAATATGGAAGTCGTTTGTGTATGAATAATGTTTGATTATCCCATTAGTTAATGTGAATGAGTCGATGTTTATCTGACGTTTGGGGACATCAGTTCGTATTGTGTGTATTTGTGCCTTGTTTTATTTTATTCAGAAGCTCACTAGTTTCTATCGAAATTGTTTATTATCTGTAGACTGTTATTATTACCATTAACTTTGATTTATATGAAGTGACGGATTCACGTCTTATTCTCGTGATTTTGCAAGGAGAGAAAGTGGAACAGCAGCATTTTCAAACTGACTAATACACTCTATTAAATGGAATTTAACAGATTGTTGAGCCGTAAGTAAAAACCACACATTAATGAAAACGTTCGGAAGGTTTTCATTTCACTTTCATTTTTAACTCTCCATCATTTGGATTGTTATTTAACTTGGAGCAAAGCAATTGAATCACAATTAAATCATATTTTCTGTGAATAATCTGTTTAATCTTCTTCACATTTTCATTAGAATTTTTAGTCTTTGTTTTAGTTTTCAGATTTTCAATAATTTAAATCAATTAATCACTTAAAATATATAATTATTCAATTTATAAATCAGCTATATTATAAATTATTATCCCACATAATTTCTGATATGTGACCAGCTCCAGAATTATGTGGATTAAGCAGTAAATGTAAGACATGATTTCCACATGAAAATAGTTCCATCACTCTGTATGCCATTAATCAGAAAAAGATACTTCTGAGAAGACAGTAATTATACTCACAGAACCAGGTTCTGAATCTCAGCATCTGAACCTTCCAAACATCTCATCTCATCTTCTTCTGCTTAATCCGTGGTCGGGTCGCAGGGGTAGCAACCTCAGCAAAGAGGTCCAGACATCCCTCTCCCCAGCCACTTGCTCCAGCCCTTCCGAGGGGACAACGAGGCGTTCCCAGACAAGCCGAGAGACATAGTCCCTCCAGTGTGTTCTAGAACCTTCCGAACATTCAGCACTAAATAAATCTGGCTCTCAGCCAATCAGCACCATCTTGCACTCGTCTTCTTCTCGACCAGTGCTCTTAATTATTTTCTTTAGCGCCCCCTCTAGGAAGCCCCACGAGCAACTATAAATATTTGTCTATAAAATTATTGGTACACCTCTGCATCACATTGTATCTTTATTAATGTTCAAACAAAATGAGAAAGAAATAAAGTTCAACTTACAATAAAGAAAAACTTCATTAACATTGTTAATCTGTAATAGAAAAGATTTAAAGTGCACCAATGTGCCTGAAATTAAAAAAATAAATCCTTATTTAAATTTATTCAACTTATTTATGTGTTAATATCTTCGTCTCTCTCTCTCCACCGTTCTCTTCGTTCCTGCTAGAAATGTTTCCGTGTTGTTTCTTGAGGGGTTGTCTACTGCACTTCATAGCGTTTGCTCGTGCGAAAAACCGCTACACCACAGCGTGACAATGAGAATGCCACTGCCAACTACTGAAGTGGAGGTGCAATTACACTTAATTCTCATACACTATTCCAGAAAAGCATGTTCCCCAGGTCATACGCGCTTACCTCGGCATTATACCACGCGCCCCACTATTTGAGAAGCACTGCTCTAGACGGATGAGTTCTATTTACTCCGAGTCGTGTGTGTGTATACTTATGAGTGTGTGTGTGTGTGTATATGTATATATATATATATATATATATATATATATATATATATATATATATATATCCACACACACATGTGTGTATATATATATGTGTGTGTATGTGTGTGTGTGTGTGTGTATATATATATATATATATATATATATATATATATATATATATATATATGTATGTGCATATATATATAATATAATTTGTGTGTGTATGTATGTATGTATGTATGTATGTATGTATGTGTATATATATATAATATATTGTATGTGTGTGTATGTGTACATGTTTAAATTAACCAGAGTTGGATCAGATCATATTTTTGAATCAGTGTGTGGCTCCTCCTACCTGCGTCTCTCATCAGTATGCTCACAGCATGTTCAAGGACAGTACTAACTGTGTCTCATTGTTTCTTGTCCCCCAGAGGATGTTTTGCACACGCTGACAGGCGCCATGTCACTGCTGCGGCGTTGCCGTGTGAACGCGGCCCTCACCATCCAGCTGTTCTCTCAGCTCTTCCACTTCATTAACATGTGGCTGTTCAACAAACTGGTTACTGAATCCGACTCGGGTCTGTGCTCACACTACTGGGGTGCCATCCTGCGCCAACAACTCAGTCACATTGAGGCCTGGGCTGAGAAACAGGGCCTGGAGCTCGCCGCCGACTGCCACCTAAGCCGCATAGTACAGGTATATGCACACACGCGGACACAGTGTCGGTGAAGCTCAACCTTGTGACAATGCATCATAGTGCACATTTGGATCCTGTTTTTTTTTTTTTTTTTTTTTGCCTATCGATCTAAACAGAATTTATAAGAATAAATGCAGTGTGTTTGATCTATTCTTGGTTGAGGAATGGTGCAGGACATGTATAAGAGATGTAAGACAAGGTGGAGGTGGGACTGCATCAAGGGTCAGCTCTGAGCCCCTTCTTTATTTGATATGGTGATGGACAGGCTGACAGACGAGGTTAGACAAGAATCTCCATGGACTATGATGTTTGCAGATGACATTGTGATCTGCAGTGAAAGCAGAGAGCAAGTGCAGGAAAATCTAGAGAGGTGGAGGTATGCCCTGGAAAGGAGGGGAATGAAGGTTAGCCTCAGTAAGACAGAATACATTTGCATGAATGACAAGAACCCAAGAGGAACGGTGAGGTTACAGGGAGCAGAGATAAAGAAGGTGGAGGATTTTAAGTACTTAGGCTCAACAATCCAGAACAATGGAGAGTGTGGAAAAGAGGTGAAGAAGCGTGTGCAGGCTGGTTGGTATGGTTGGAGAAAAGTGTCCGATGTGATGTGTGATAGGAGAGTATCGGCAAGAATGAAAGGAAAAGTGTACAAGACGGTGTTGAGGCCAGCGATGTTGTATGGTTTAGAAACAGTGGCCCTGGGGAAAAGACAGGAGGCAGAGCTGCAGGTAGAAGAGATGAAAATGCTGAGGTTCTCTTTGGGAGTAACGAGGATGGATAGGATTCAGGAATGAGTACATCAGAGGGACAGCACATGTAAGACGTTTTGGAGACAAAGTCAGAGAAACTAGATTGAGATAGTTTGGACATGTACAGAGGAGGGATAGTGAGTATATTGGTCATAGGATGCTGAGGCTGGAACTACCAGGCAGAAGGTCTAGAGGAAGACCAAAGAGACGATTCATGGATGTGGTGAAGGAGGACATGAAGGTCGTTGGTGTAAGAGAAGAAGATGCAGAGGATAGGGTGAGATGGAGGCAAATGATTCGCTGTGGCGACCCCTGAAAGGAAAAGAACAATATATATATATATCTCAGTTATATCGTGTTCCCCTTGTGTTTAGACGTCGTCTCTGTGATCTTTGTGTTTACACTGTTTTGTGGACTTCTGTAACCCTAAGCAAATCTGGTTGGTCAGAAGTGTAAGTCTACTAGCATGGGTGCAAGTCTTATACAAAGAGATGAATTAACTATCTGCTCAGATCGGCGCAATCTTTATATTTCTTATTTTTTAGCAGAATCCAAAGACTGTATACTTATTTTTATATTAATATTCATTAGGATTTGTACTTGTTCTTTGTATGCATCTCTTGAATAAAGTTTACTTACTGACTTGCACAAAAGAAAGAACTCTCCGCTTTGCTGGGAGACTGCAACAGTGCAGGCTGTGTTCTAAACGAGTTCAACGGCACCCTTGTGCACTTGAAAGACCGGAAGTCTGTATAACCCACAGCAAGTACACTACTTTCGGTATTGAGCGCCTCACATATTGTAAGCGTTGATTGACTGTTTTAAGCTTCATGTAAAGTAACTCGGTGTAAATAAGTGACTTAGTTGAAATTAATGTTGATATTATTTGATATATTTGTTATTATTTAATAATGTTATGTTTATAATAATTGATTTAGGGTTGTTTTATGAAGCACTGTAATGGTATTTATGGATGTATAGTACATTATGAGTGTCATACGTCACTGTAACAACTTGCGTTCACTTTCAACTTATGGTGGGCCGTCCGGAACCAATTAAAGCGTAAGTCGGGGCGTGTATGTGTGTGTATATATATATATATATATATATATATATATATATATATATATATATATATATATATATATATATATATATGTATATATATGTATATATATGTATATATATGTATATGTATATGTATATATATGTATATATATATATATATATATATATATATATATACACATACACATACATACACATATATATGTGTATATGTGTGTATATATGTATGTATATGTGTATGTGTATATATATATATATATATATATATATATATATATATATTTTGTGTGTATATATATGTATATATATATATATATATAAAAATAACTGAACTGGGAAGAAGGAGGGGCACGTTCAATCCGTCATTTGTAAACAATGGAAGCAGTGTCATTACGTCAGCGTTCTACGTGGGTATGTCTAAACTCAAAATTTGACTTTTTTTTTTTTTTTTTGGGGAGAAAAAAAAACGTAAAACGGATGAACGTAAGTTGGAGAGCGTCTGTAATTTTTTTCTCCCAGAAACTCACTTCCTGTTTGTTTGTATTTTTAAATGTATTTATTTTTTATTTTTAGAGGTTTTTTTTTTTACCAGCTCAAACCCAGTTTTCTGCGCCGAGAAATTTCTTGTTTCTTTTCTTTAATAATGAAAAATGAGTGATGCTCTTCCAGAACTTTGTCCCAGATGTTTTTGATCCTTGGGCTCCGTGGTTTTTAACGATGCATGATGTTTAATATGGGTGTGTTCTGTAATCATCTCCAGGTTCTCACAGGAACAGGTGGATTCATGCTCAGATCATGTGACAGATCTTAACTGCATCATCACCCCCCCCCCCCCCACCTCAACCCCTCAACCAGGAAATAATTTTCATGTTGCACGAGGAGATAAAGGAAATGAATACGGTGGCTTGCTGTGGAATAACAGTCTGTGATAGTCGTGTCTGTAACGATTCCTGATTGACGTTAGGACGCGGTTTATCGTGTTCACTGCCTCCTATCACGTTCATGCCGTGATGTCCTGGCCCCCGATATTCGTTTATCTTATTATATCTTGTGTTTCCAGGCAACGACACTCCTCACCATGGACAAATACTCCATGCAGGATGTCCAGAACATCAACAACACGTGCTTCAAGCTCAACTCTCTGCAGCTCAACGCGCTCATGAACAACTACCACTGTGCGCCAGATGAGCCCTACATCCCCCCCGTGAGTGGTTCCCCCGTCATCTCTCTCTCGTACGTCATACAGACTCGTACAGTTCGCTTTGTTCACAGAAGACGCGGCCTAATTGTGCCGTTATTCCTTCATAAAATGATAATTCCAGCTTCTTTGTGTAATTCTTGTCCTGTGTGAATAAAGCGAATCCTCTGCGAGCCTGATGAGCTTCCCCGAGCATAAACCCAATTAGCTTTTTATTATTCGCGCGAGAATCATCCGATGGTGTGAATAATACTGTCAAACTCCTGCTCTGATGATGGCGCAGAGGTTTAGAGCCGAGCCACAGCTCCGCTCGTGTTGTTCTCCTTGCCTGATGAGGTGGAATCTGTCACACTTTTGGCCTGCAGGAACTGATCGATCACGTGGTGGCCGTGGCGGAGAACACGGCGGACGAGTTGGCGCGTAGTGACGGCCGGGAAGTCCAGCTGGAGGAGGATCCCGACCTGCAGCTTCCTTTTCTCCTGCCCGAGGACGGCTACTCCTGCGACGTGGTCCGCAACATTCCCAATGGCTTCCAGGAGTTCCTGGAGCCGCTGTGTCAGAGAGGTACGGAGACGGAGGAATTTCCACCGGTCGAGGCGGGACGTGGGTCGAACTTGTTTACTTTAGCACTGATGTGTGACCAGTGGAATGTAGTAAAGAAGGGACTTTGTGTGTGTGTGTGTGTGTGAGTGTGTGTGTGAGAGAGAGAGAGAGAGAGAGAGAGAGAGAGAGAGCGCGCGAGAGATAGCGCAAGAGGTCTCACAAATTTTGACATGTCTTGAGGCCGTGCTGCTTTTCCAGGTTTTTGCCGCCTCCTCCCTCATCCTCGCTCCCCCGGAACCTGGACCGTCTACTTTGAAGGCGGCGACTGCGACAGCCACTTCTCCACAGATAACCCTGACCTGGTAAGTCACATGACATGACATACTCTCGCACAGTATTTTGTTATCTGGTATGTGTATATAGACGCCGAGTGCTTGATCAGAAACCTTTGTTCCGTACCGCAAGTCGTCATCTGTGTGTCTTCGTAGCGATTAGATTAGATTTTAAAAGCACGGTCACGACTATAACCGCACCCCGACAGGGTGATCCGAGTAATCTGCCTCGCCTCCGTGTATTAGACCTACCTCAGTGTCGACACCGCTCCCACCTCTGTGCGTAATGACTGACCTGCGCACTGTAAATGATAGCTCTCTGCACAGCCTAATCGCGCACAAGCCCCCGAACCGCCTGCTCTGTAATCGCCTCGTTTCTTTCTGCACCGCAGCCAACACACAAAGGGCCGAGCCTCGCCGTCTCCACTTCGAGCCCGAGCAGAAGCCAGCTTTCAGAGTCCCAGTGCTATCCAGCCTCTGATTAAAACAGCCTGGCCACACGCCAGACATACCCGCCCCCGCGTCTCAGACGACTCCTTAATGATCTCATTCATGCTGCGGTGGCGCTCGCTGCTCTCGGGCTTTCATCAGGGAGCTGAAACGATGCTGAGTAAAAGCGCAGCAGCTCCTCAGCATTGGGGTTTCCTCATTTCCTGTACGCACGTTATACAGGCGACGTATGGGTACGGTTTCTACTGATGACAGAAGCACAGACACTCGTCCCTTCACAGGCACCAGACTGATGACTAGACAGGCGTCTGGTTAGTCCACTGACTGGGTTTCTTTCGTAAACCTCTTTTTATGCTCGAATTAATCAATTGTGTTTTTGTATACCAGACATTGTGGTTCTCACTCGCTCATTAAACGAAGGCTATCTCAGCCAACTTGTTTGGCAAAAGCAGGGATACACCCTGAACAGCTCGGAAATTCAGTGCATTGCCAAAACACACACACATACAAAACCATACACACTTCATCCACAGAACAGGAGATTAGCCTAATACACAGGCATATTGAACTGTGGGAGGAAACCGGAGTACGCGGAAAAAACCCGCGCAAGCTCAGGGAGAACATGTACCCTCGCCAAGCCAGGACTCAAACCCAGGACCTTCTCGCCGTTAGACAGACATGCAACCGCGACGCCACCGTGCTGCCCAAACCTAATTTAACCACTTGATGCAATCAGCCTGATGCTGTTTCGCATATTTACATATATTTACATACATTTACATGCAGTTCATGCTAATGTAGTAATAATAATAATAATAATAATAATAATCATCGTTCTTTATAACGATCGCTGTCTCGCTCCTTCTCTCTCACTCGCTGTCTCGTTCCCCCTGTCGTTCTCTGCCCTTCTTGTCCTCGCTCGCACTCCCTGTCTTGTGCTCCCTCTCTCTCTCCCTCTTCCTCTTGCTCCCTCTCTTCCTCTCTCACTTTCTGCCTCCCGCTCCCTTTCTCTCTCTCCCTTGTTACCTTGCACCCTCTCTCGCACACACTCTTTAAAACAATCTCTCTCACTCTCTTGCTCTAACTTTCTTCCTCACTCTCTCTTGTACTTGCTCACTCACCTTTTCTCTCTGCCTCTCTCACTCTCCCTCACAATCTCGCTCTGTCTCTCTCTTGCCCTCTCTCTGTCTCCCTCCCTCTCTCCCCCTCTGTGGCCCATGTGGAAGCGAGTTTGGCTCTGTGTGGCTCTGACGCATGTGGCTTTCATTCTTGACTCGTCTCCAACAGCCGCTGTTTCTCCTTGCGGTCAGGCCTCGCTCCGAGGAACAACCGCCGCTCTGCGCCTCGCCCTGCCTCCTCCTCCTCCTCCACCTCTCCATCCTCACCCTCAGCTTCGTTCAGTCTGGTTCTGAACCAGCAACCACACAGTGCCTGAGACCCAGGGCAGCCTGTGTCCTGCTCGTGTCCTGCTTTCCTTCTCTAACTCCACTGTTTGCGTTTCTGCTCTCTTCATAGCCAATGAAGAAGGAACCCGAGATCGTGACGGTGACACTGAAGAAGCACAATGGCATGGGCCTCAGCATCGTCGCCGCCAAGGTAAGGAAGCATGCAGTCAGTCCTGGAAGCGCGAGATTACGGATAATCCTCTCGCGCTGGAAAAGATCATGGATAATTTGGGCTTAATTGGCTTTGACGATGGGAAGCATTTGTACGGCGAGTCTGAGAAGGTTTTTGTAGTGAAAGTTCATTCATGACGGACGCGTCAGGCGGATGTTGGGTTCTGTCCTAAAGAGTTTTTCTGACGTTATCGGACTTCTGTGTGACAAAATAAATAAATAATGGGTGTGGAATGTTAAAGAATTGAGTTATATTATTCCTCCCCCCCCCACCCCCCTCCTCCCCATATAGTTCTCACGTGACTACTTATGATTATCAGGAGTTTTCCTTGCGAGATCCTGTAACACAGTCCAGCATCTGCTTTCGGACCACCACTGGAAATTTAACGTGGATTAAAAAATAAAGACCCCGACTGAATTCCGTGGGAAATTATATAGTGTAGATACGCAAAACTTTTAATAATAAACAAACTTTAAACGCCCAGCACTCCTCACATATCAAGTGGTTGGACAACAAGCCGTCAGAGTCTTGGACAGTGACGTATGGGCGGAGCATCGGTGTGCCACTGTTTCACTGTGTGTGTGTGTGTGTGTGTGTGTGTGTGCGAGATGTGTTTAGTGAGGAGCAAATATGCCACCGTGGAAAACAGGATCCTAATTAAGATCAAAGGGTTCTTGGAAAGTTTCTAGGTTCTAACGTGCATGTTTTTTTTTTGTTTTTTTTTCACCCCATGAAGAACAGAGACATAATTGAAACATAAATTAAATGAATGAGTCGTCAAAAACATGCACATCTTTCCCCCGGACCTCACTTTGCATGAGCGACGTTTGCATCGCAGCGTAGAAACCCGACAGTGCAGGAGAAAGCAGAGTGAAGCTTCCCGTTGGAAAAAAAGAGAGAATAATAAACAGTGAGTGACGTGCTGCAGCTCTGACGCGTGGAGTTTCATCACCTCCAGCTAACTCCGCCCATAGCATTATATTGGGGGCAGGATAAAGGCTGAAATGTGAGTGCTGGTGGGAGGCTTTGCGAAGAAAATACAATCAACATATATATTTATGAATACACAGTGGTACCTCACCTTACCAAATTAATCTGTTCCAGAGCCTTTTTCGTAACCTGGATTTTTCGTAAGTAGAACCGCATTTTACATGTAAAACACGTGATTCGTTCCAAGGCCTCTAATACAACCCTTTAAAAATGATAAAAGCATCCCTTTTAAGGTACTTACTTCATGTTGACCATGTCTTCTTGCAGAGTTATAATCTTACAAATGTTTATGCAATGTCGTAAAAGCCTGAGGCAAAAAATAAAGTTGCAATGAACACACTCGAAAAACTCATGAAACAGGCTGCTGTTCAAGGGAGCTGCGTCATCCCTCCGAGCCAATGGGAGGCCAGTGGGACGGGATATTGGAAGATAGTCAATGTGAGAGCAGCTCATGCATTGTTTTAATGTTTGAATGGCACGTTTTTTTTTTTTTAAAGAGAAATTGTTTCATATACAGAGACGAAAAATTTTGGAAAATGTTTTTCGTAACCTGGATTTTTCGTTTGCTGGGACTATCGTAAGGTGAGGTACCACTTTCACTTTATACATATATACAAGTTCAATCACCTGGAGATCAAAGCTCGTGATTACCGCGAGGAGGAAATATCGTCGATTTACAATGCCAGAAAGGCACCAGACCAGCATCTCGGAATTCGAAAATAAACTTTGATCCGTGTTCAGTACAGTAAACGGACTTCTCCGGTGTCGGTATGAAATTGACGACAGCTAATCAGTGATGGAGACGGATTTCCACTACGTGTCAACTCTGATTGGTGTGTTTGTGCGTTTGAACCGTGATTGGCAGACTGTATTCGCGCGTGATTGCACTCGTTGGTCTGGGGACAGCTTACATTTCTCGCAGCACTGTCGGGTCATGTTCACCCGACAGGACAAGCAGGTTTTGAAGAACAGCGCACGCCAACTATTTGTACGTTTATTTTTTCTTTTTAATTTTTAAAAAGTTTAAGATGATGAAGGTAATGGCGCACGTCGATGTCATCACTCCGTGGTACGAGATGCTTGTCCTGACGGTTGATGTTGTTTTCACAGTCGGACGACTCGCACAGCTGGGTAGACTCACACAGCTGTATCAGAGGTGCTTCAGATTATTTTGCAGGAGTAAACTGTAAGGAGGGGCAGGGGGTCGGAGATGGGGCAGGAGCGCCTGTGGAGGCTGTGTGTGTGTGTGTGTGTGTGTGTGTGTGTGTGTGTTGGGCAGGGGGGTGTGTGCAACGAGGGAAACAAAAGCAAGCAAAAGATTGTAGGCGAGAGCCTGAACTGTTTTTCTAACTTCTATGTTGAAGTCGTGCACACAGCAGGAGGGAGGGGGTGGAGGAAGGGGGTGGAGTAGGGAGGGAGGGGGTGGAGTAGGGAAGGAGGACCGATGGGAGGGGAGATAGGAAACAGGGGAGATGAGAGGTGTGTCCAGCTTGAGCAGAGTCCAGTAATGATAGGTTTGTCCTGGTGTGTGTGTACGGAGCAGCACAAAGTTCTCTCAGACTCGAGTGATCCTGCTGCTCCGGGGCAATTCCGTGTATTTGCTTCTCTGGAACCGGTCTGGACTTTATCATGTGGCTTCAGGGCTGAGCTCGTGTCGCTTCCTCAGATCGTGTCCAGCTTCACCTGGGATATTGTTGCTGTCGGGGCAGCCGTGTGTCGTGCTCAGCTTCTTCTCACATCCTGAGCGGAGTGAGGAACATGTGGTTCTCAGTGGTCGGGAGGAAAGACCAGTCGGTAGGGGTGTGTGTGTGTGTGTGTGTGTGTGTGTGTGTGTGTGTGTGTGTGAGAGGAAGCACCACCAGATGTTTCAGGTTGTTCGACTCTGAGGGAAAACAGTAGCTCAGCCTCCTTTTCATTCCCATGATGAGGCTTTTTAATGTCTGGTTCCTCTGCAGGTTCCTCTCGCTGTAAACCGGATTCTTTTACTATAACACAGCAGAACGAGCACATGACCTGTGATTTGTGCAAATTGACCAATCAGATTTAAGAACTTGACGTGGCTGTTGGGACTCATTCAGCTGATTCCTAAATCTTTTGTTGAATTTTTTGGTGTAGCTGTGGTTTGTTCTGCTGTGCAAAGCTTCTATTTTGTAATTAATGTAATCATTTGTGAGATACAGGAATGTTTTGTTCCATGAAGAGACCTTGGGGCGGAGCTTTCTCACTCTACTGTTTTTGTGTGAAGATGAAGATAATGTTCCTATTTTTAGCTTTAAAGGTTCCGTTGTTGATTTGTTTCCATCATTTTGTTTTGATGAATTTGTGGGTTTTTCCGGTTCCGAGCTGGCATTGGCGGGGTGGGTGTTCCTAGGCTTGTGCACAAAACTAGATGAAAGATGATCCTGTTCTTGATGCTGGGTGAAGGCAGGTTGCATTCTAAGCGACTCTTCGAACCATCACAGGGCAACATAGCCAACCACTCACCTCGGGACAAATTTGGAGCGACCAATTAGCTGAACGTGCATTCCCATGGACTGTGAACGGACACACACACACCCCATCTGATTACCTGTGTGTGTGTGTGTGTGTGTGTGTGTGAAAAGACGGAGAGAGGAAGTTGATGTTCCCTATGGGACCATTTTAAGAAGCACTAAGGGGGAATTTTGCAACCACACACATTCCAGCCCAGGAAGTGTCCATGATCACGTCCCCTCATTCTTCCAACCTTCTCCTGAACTCCAGCTTGGGAATCTTTTTTCGAGGTGGACTCGCTCTTTCATTTTCTCAGCCGCTTAATAATAATCGGGGTCATGGGGAGGTTACCATGGGGCCGGTGGCGTAGTGGTTAGGGTGCTGTGCTCATGATCAAGAGGTTATGTGTTCAAATCCCAGTTAGACCCCCACAGTGCTGAGACCCCTGGGTAAGGTCTCCAGCACAAGTGTGCCTCTGTCCACCCAGCAGTGTAAATGGGTACCAGTAAAAATCTACTGGGAAGTTAACCAGCGATGGACTCGCGTCCCATCCAGGAGGAGCTGAACTCCCGGTAGCTTCACGCTACAGAAACCGGGGATAAGCACCGGCCTGATGAGTCGCTCGGCTCGGGTGTAAAAAGCCCAACAGACTTTTTATTTATTTGGGGTTTTTTTTCACATTCCAGCCCGGGAAGTGTCCATGATCACGTCCCCTCGTTCTTCCAACCTTCTCCTGAACTCCAGCTCGGGAATCTTTTCCCACCCAATCCACACTTCACCCTCTTCTGAACACTCGTGGGATGTTTCTGTTTGTTTGTACAAAGTGCAGCACAATAACACCATGACTTCCCTCTCTGTAGGGTTCTCCGTCTCCTGTCCCCTTCTGTACGCCGCTCTAACAATAGCAGGATATGAACTCATGGCAGACTTTTTTTGCTTCCTGAACACTTGGAGAAATAAAGATGAGCAAAGACTGACAAGAGCCGAGAAACCACTTGAGCACCTGGAATGCCCCCCCAACCCCAACCCCAACCCCAACCTCCAGGCTTTACTCCTGGAGTCAGAAGATGCATGGAATCACGACACCTCTCCAGATGCTCGCTGCATGTGCACCACTCCATGATGATTCATCCCAGTGGAATTTTATCTCGGAGTCTCAGGTTCATGGAAACGCACATCTGTAATTAGTCCCTCGGGACCTGCTGCTGTGCTCTTGTCCTCTGGATTCTTTTCTGTTCTCACAGTCTTTAATGAAAAGTATGTTAGAGTGGTGCAGGACATGTATGAGAGATGTAAGACAGTGGTGAGGTGTGCTGTCGGTGTGACCGACGAATTCAAGGTTGAGGTGGGACTGCATCAAGGGTCAGCTCTGAGCCCCTTCTTGTTTGCTATGGTAATGGACAGGCTGACAGACGAGGTGAGACAAGAATCTCCATGGACTATGATGTTTGCAGATGACATCGTGATCTGTAGTGAGAGCAGAGAACAAGTGCAGGAAAATCTAGAGAGGTGGAGGTATGCCCTGGAAAGGAGAGGAATGAAGGTTAGCCTCAGAAAATCAGAATACATGTGTGTGAATGAGAAGGACCCAGGAGGAACGGTGATGTTACAGGGAGCAGAGATAACGAAGGTGGAGGATTTTAAGTACTTAGGCTCAACAATCCAGAGCAATGGAGAGTGTGGAAAAGAGGTGAAGAAGCGTGTGCAGGCAGGCTGGAATGGTTGGAGAAAAGTATCCGGTGTGATGTGCGATAGGAGAGTTTCAGCAAGAATGAAGGGAAAAGTGTACAAGATGGTGGTGAGGCCAGCGATGTTGTATGGCTTAGAAACAGTGGCGCTGAGGAAAAGGCAGGAGGCAGAGCTGGAGGTAGCGGAGATGAAAATGTTGAGGTTCTCCCTGGGAGTAACGAGGATGGATAGGATCAGAAATGAGTATATCAGAGGGACAGCCCACGTAAGATGTTTTGGAGACAAAGTCAGAGAGGCGAGATTGAGATGGTTTGGACATGTACAGAGGAGGGATAGTGAGTATATTGGCAGTAGGATGCTGAGGTTGGAACTACCAGGCAGAAGGCCTCGAGGAAGACCGAAGAAGAGATTTATGGACGTGGTGAAGGAAGACATGAAGGTCGTTGGAGTCAGAAAAGAAGATGCGGAGGACAGGGTGAGGTGGAGGCGGATGATTTGCTGTGGCGACCCCTGAAGGGAGCAGCCGAAAGTAAAAGAAGAAGAAGTCTTTAATGATGATACCGTCTTTCAGCAGCTGTTAGGTGCATGTAGTTTTCAGACCTCACGGCTGTCAGGCTCCACCTTTTTGCCATTGTTTTCATTCCATGTTTTGACTCTGCATGCCCAAATCAAAACTAATTCACGGCTAACAAGGGTTCATACCTAGTAACCAAGTTAACTAGCGCGGAGACTGTATGACTGGAGACTGTGGTTAGATAACGTTGCGGATTTTAGTGCTGATCTTCTGTCCTAGCTTTACAAATAAAGGATGTTATTCCAGCCTTGCTAGCATGTTTTTTGTTTTTTTTTTGTCCCAAAGTGCCTCACTGTGAGGAGACTGTTTTTGTTGTGAAAGTTTCCGCAGTCTTGTCCTCGATTTTAATAAATCACAGTCATCTTTATTCATCTTATCAAATCCAGGACATTTGTCAGATCAGCTCATGTGTGCTGTACCTCAGGTGGCAGGAGTTGACATGACTAACGGGTGTAGTTTCAGGAGAATCACACCGCTGTTAATTGCTTGTATCCCAACCATGGCCACCTTTCCAAAGTCAAACTTGTACGAAGTCCAATAAGGAAGAGGAGAACACCTGCCGAATGTTCTGCTTGTTGAATATTTTCTGTTGTCTCAGGAAATAATAAAGACAAGAGTTCAAAGTGTAGATCTCAGTTCATCGGTTCATTTTCTGTAACCGCTTCATCCTAATTAGGGTCGCGGGGAGGCTGGTGCCCATCCCAGCCAACTCAGGGCGAGGGCAGAGTACACCCTGGACAGCTCGCCAGGCCATCGCAGGGCGGAAACACGCCGACGGCTTTGCAGCCTACTCTTGTCGAAAGTCAGCAATGGTTCTTTTACATGCCTCACACCATAGACAGTGAGAGACATGGCCGGCCTTTGATAACCCAGTTAGCTGCACTGGGGGGGACAGTGACAACCTTGTGGAGAGTGGGACTCGAACCCCCAACCTTTGGATCAGCGATCCGGCGCCTGAAACCACTAGACCACCACTGCCCCTAAAGTGTAGATCTCTGCCAGGCAAAAAAAAAGTCCACACCACCACCCCCTGCTGGATCTGTTGTAAATTACACTTCCAAAAAATCGTTCTATTTCCCGATGTTAAATATTGGGCTTTTTGTACTCGAGCCAAAGTGACTCATCAATGCTTATCCCCGGTTTCCGTAGCGTGACGCGACCAGGAGTTCAATTCCTCCTGGATGGGGCGTTAGTCCATCGCAGATTACCCTCCCAGTACTTTTTTTTTTTTTTTTTTTTTTTTTACTGGTACCCATTCATACTACTGGGTGGAGAGAGGCACACTTGTGGTTAAGACCTTTCCCAAAGGTCTTAGCACAGTGGGGATATAACTGGGATTTGAACATACAACCTCTTGATCATGAGTGCAGCACCCTAACCACCACGCCATCTGCCCCACTATGTTGTTAAATAATACTTTTAAAAAATTTCCTGGATCTACAATTGGATCTGGATCATCTCCAAAGTCTTTTGGGGTATTCCTTGTTCAAAGCCCCTACCCTCAAAGAAAATCTATGCCTAACTTTTAGCACAGTTTGTGCATGTCTACTGACTCCGCCTCCTGGCATGTAAAAGTGTACCATGTTTACAATAGAAAGAAATGTTGTAAGGTACGTTTTTAGGATTTTCTAGTAAATCTACACTTCCTCATCCCTTCTTGAGCTGTAAACATGAACCTTGAGCCTTGAGCAGCTG
The DNA here is from genome assembly GCA_024760905.1 of Plotosus lineatus. Taxonomy (NCBI): domain Eukaryota; kingdom Metazoa; phylum Chordata; class Actinopteri; order Siluriformes; family Plotosidae; genus Plotosus; species Plotosus lineatus. The sequence continues at coordinate 3,518,317 of CM045751.1, read as the reverse complement.
GTGAACAGCATTTGAATGGAAAGCATTTAATTGGTATTTTGACAAAGTCTACAGTGAGTCACCATCTGATTACATGGCCTCGTCAGCATGAGCTCCTGTTGGTAGCTTTAACGGAAGAACTGATAGCTTGTCTGTCCTCACAACACAGGCTGAGTCCTATGATGCGTGACAGACGTTATTTGGTCTCTCTTAACCCTAGCCAGAAGCTCACAGTGTCCATCATTAGGCTCACTTCAATGTGATGAATGCGCCTGGCTGTAAGCAGCTCATTACCCAAAGCCTCTTGTTCTGGTGATGACATTTTTCACCTTGGCATCAGGAGAACACCAAAATGACCGCTTCCTGACCGAGCACCAGCTGAAAGACTCCTTTTAATGGATATTCAGGGTGCTGTTAGTTGAGTCAACAAGCTTTTTCTTTCTGTATTTTCTCAAGTTAAACAATATGTAGGTGGATTTCAGAGGCAATGGTTATACCTGTCCAGCGATCACTCCCCACACGGCATACACAACGCATCAATTTCCGAGCTCTTCAACAGAGTGCTACTTGAATGTCTGCTGAACTCTGTAGGTCCCTCAGGAGCCCAGGCTTCTGTTTATCGTAAGTCCCCAAACAGGAAGTCGATGTGTCTCCAGGCAGAAGGAAAATGGAGCCTTGGAGCATTGATGGAACAGAACAGAAGCCAACATCAGCTTCCAATTTCCTGCGGCAGGTTTCAGAGCCTTTCCTCAGACAGGAAGTGTCAGGGTGGGGGTTTTGATTCTATGAATTTTGTTTGAGTGTTCAGCCTGCACTGTTTGATCAAGAGTACCACACCTATCTCAGAGACTCCAGCCTTGAATCCTTGGAATACTTGGAAACCAGGCAGCAGGTAGGTGCGAGATGTGCCATCTCCCCGAGAAGTTTGTGTTGCTTATAGCCAATGAGTGTACACTTTACAAAAGTGAAGTATTGCACCAGGTCCAGCAGGTGAGAAATAGTTAACACGCATGCCGCTGTGTTGTCAGTGCGACAGTCTGATTTTGTTTATTACTGGGTATAAGGTTGGAAGGGATGCCTACCATCAAGGAAATTTCATACATTCAATCCAATTACAGTGGTACCTTGACTTATGAGTGTCTTTTATAATGAATTTTCTGTTACCAACTTCGATCCCACCAAAAATCTGCCCCATACAACAAGCAAAATTTTCATTTACGAGCTCTCCTGGACAGATTAGCCTTGTATTCTTCTGCGTGTATTCCTCTGTGGTCTGAGAACGCCATGTGCAGTGATTCTCAATTATTTTCTGTGATGCCCCTTTTGGAAGAAAAAAAAACATTTCACACCCCGCGCACGACTATCGTATTTACTGCACTTCATGTTGTTTGCTTCGCGCTTTTCCCCGACACCATCGGGAACACAGTGAGAACACCACTGCCACCTACTGTAGCGGATGCGCAATTACACTTAATTCTAATACAGTATGGCAAAAAGCATGCTCTTCGGGGTCATATGCGCTTGCCTTTTGGCCTCAGGGTGCACCCCACTATTTGAGAAGCACTGGCCTTGTGTGAACTCACCACGAGCTTTTACTCGCAGGCATTCGTAGCGTGCACATGCACAAAATTCTCCTCCTCTGTTACGCATCACCTCGTGCCTGCCCACATGACATCTTTGCTGCAATCGATAATCGGAAGGGTTTGTTGACTTATGGTTTATTCTTGTTTTATTCTTGATTTTTATTATTAATGCTAATGTACATGTATTATTATTATTATTATTATTAAATATTTATTGTTTTTACATGTTTATATTTAATATATTAGGTCATGTATATGTGTTTGTGTCAGGTTGTATGAGTTTGGGAGGGGGTTGGAACGGATTAATTATTTTTTTATTTTTTCCTATTGGAATTTTTGCTTTATCTCACGAACATTTTAACTTAGAAGCTCGCCCTGTGAACGGATTCATTTCGTAAGTCATAGTACCACTGTACGAGGATGTTCTGGAGGTTTGAGGTAACATGAAGAATCCTTCATGGATATGTGGTCGAACTTCTGAAACCTTACACACTCAAAAACCCGAGCTCAGAGTTTGAACCCTGGGACTGTCACGCAGCAACACCTGCCCTGATCGTGTTTACAAAGTGTTATAGTCGTTATACAAAGTGCTCTATATTACCAAAAGTATGGCGACCATGTGGACCAAGCCCACCGGACCATTTCATTCTTTCTTGTGGTTGAGAAAGCATGATGGCAGACATCACTTCTTGAGGGAACCTGGAGAAAACCCATTGTCAGTACAGGGACAACTTCAAACTCCACACACAAATGTTGATGCTGAGACTGGGACTCGAACCCCGGATCTTTTTGCTGTAAGGTGGACATGCTAACCACGACAACAGTGTGTGACACCTGGATTTGTGACAATTCAGCAACAAAAGTGTTATTGAGATCAGTTACTGGTGTTTGGTGAAGAGATCTGGGATTTTGTTGGTGTTCCAGTTCATACCAGAAGTGTTCATGGGTGTTGAGAACAAGGCTTTGTGCAGGACACTCTAGGAGTTCTTCCCTTTCAATCCAAGCAAAACATGGAGCTCTTCATTACGCTTGCTTTGGGCATGGGTGCGTTGTTATGCTGGAAGTGGATTGGAGCTCGTTGTTTCATTGATTCTGCTGATCATTCTCAACATCAGTTGAGCGCACATGGGTTGAAGTTAAAGTAGGTGATGGGACCAAGCATGAGGTGATAGTTTATTATCATAATGATGTTCAATAGACAGTTTCCAGAATCCTCGACAAACTCCACATTTATTTGTTTGGGGATACCACGCCACCAACTAGCTCCTCATTGGCTGTTTAAAAATGATAATAGTGTTAAATCTTAATAGTACAATGGAGGCAGCTTTGTAGATTATATGTAGTGTGAAGGTTGTATTTATGAAAGCTCGAATCAATCCATGTATGTTTATGTCTGCCCTCAGACTTGCCGTGGGATGCTTTAGCGTTGAATACTCTGTAATTGTTTCTCTGCATGTGACCAAAGATCTGAATAAAGTTTAATTTCTGTTTAATTCAGGCTTACATTCACGTTGATAATGAACGCAAATAAACTCGCTCCCGGATACTGAACGGCTCGTTACGCTCCATACCGAGGGCTTGGCCCACCATGACTGTTTTATTAGCTGAGAAGAAAGGGGAGTATGAGCAGGCTTTCAGTGGTTGTGGTTGATCTGAAGATGTTGGGATTTTGATGGCGTGCTCGCAATGAATTCATACCTCATACCGTCTCACTGTGACTTGAAGCTCAGATATAAAACCACCTGCAAAGGAGACGCTTAAACTGTTTCCAGGTCGAGATAAACCCTGGTGTTTACACTCTGGGTAATTATCCATGGACTTCCTCTGCTCTGAATCTCACCTGAGAAACTCGACCTGGTTTTTGTACTGTAAGGTTCAGGGAGCCTTCTTAACGTTTCGGGAAAATGTTTCAGGAAAATTTATTTCCCTGAGTCGTTGGGGTGGTTCTCCTCCTCCACCCCCCCCCCCCCCCCCAAAAAAAAAAAAAAAAAAAAAATTTTTTTTTTCCCCCTCATGTAACAGTTAATTGACATCCTGGAGGAAGGAACTGAACAATGGGTTTCCAGTTATGGAAAAGCAATTAATTCTCGAGGTTTGTGAAAAAGCAGAGTGACGGAAATACATTATTAACCAGTTTACAAGGTGGACTCACTCTTTCATTTTCTCAGATGATTAATAATAATTGGGATCATTGGGAGGTCACCGTGGAGCCGATGGCATAGTGGTTAGGGTGCTGGGCTCATGATCAGGAGGTTGTGTGTTCAAATCCCAATTAGACCCCCACAGTGCTAAGACACCTGGGCAAGGTCTTAACCAAAAGTGTGCCTCTGTTCACCCAGCAGTATAAATGGATACCAGTAAAATATACTGGGAAGGTAACCTGCGATGGACTAGCATCCCATCCGGGAGGAGTTGAACTCCTGGTAGCTTCGTTTTCTTATTGTTTGCGCTGTTGTAATTCGTAGTTGAGAGTTTCGAACAACCACCAAGAGGGCGGCACAAAGTTCCCTTATTCTACAGGGCTGTCGGTAGGGTGTAACCTGTCTATCATACACGACATCTATGTTCACTTTCAAGAGGCACATCAACACCGTAAGGTGTGTGATTATTAGATTATTAATAGATCGCAAGTTTGAATCCAGTTTAATGCCACAGTCGACCGTAGCCGTCGGTCCATGGAAGATATTTTGCCGAGCTCTCACTGGAGGGAGGGACGGCATACGCTCACTTCTCTGTCACTGACAGCGATTGCCAGCCAATCACGGGCGTCTGCGAGCTCATTCGTACGAGGGTACGGACAGCGCTTTCTCTCCGAGTATGTTAGACCGCCCTCAAATACACATGTACCGCAGTTCAAAAAAGGGGTAGGTGGCTCGTATTGCATGTCACAGCGGGGGCATGTGCATGCTTTTGCCCCTCCCTGGTTGGTGGTGGTCGTATGAAAGGGAAAGGTAATACCTCATTGGTGGGAATTGGATACGATTAAATTCGAGAGAAAAATGGAGGAAAATCCCCCCAAAAATATTCCTTTCCTCCACTTTCTCTCAGAGAAAGCTAGTCAGAAAACAGCGCGGGCTTCTCACACCTAGCTAGTGAGGTCTCATTGGTTCAGGGGAGATTCTTAAAAATCAAACCAGGGCCTTGCCTTCACATACTTGCGTTCCATATTTGCTCTATATTTTTGTGGAATATGTCTAGGACGAATCAGTACGGCCGTTACCGGGAAGCTGCGTGCTGTAGCTAACCGCACTACTGGGTAACACCGGCTACGATGCTCATATCATTCGGCCATGCCGCACTGACGGCTCACTCACTGCGAGCAGAGTAGCATGACTTTCTACTTTGAGAATATTTTGAGTGAATAATTAAAGTGTTACAGAATTCGGCTTTTGTGTGTATGATGTGGAGAATTATTCCGATCTCGGACGGTGTGGTCTTCCGCTACTGTTCACGCCCCCTCAGTTGATTAATTCTCTGTATCCTACTTTTCTTGATTCCATAATTGCTTATTATCCCCTCAGATTGCATCATATGCATCTGTGGAACTATTTCCCGACCAATCCAAACAGATAATTCGACATCACTCTGATGATGTAAAAGTGTAGCGTTTGTGGGAAACATTCTCGCGCGTGACATTCAGCTCTTTACCTGCTGAGTGTGAACAATTCAGCTGGAGATCAGGTGTCGGGTTTCTATCTGTGAACAAATTCAAGGCACAAAAGGAAACAAATGGGTTTCTTAGTGTTCCACATGGAGTTGTGACGTGATGCCATTTGGTGTGTGTGTGTGTGTGTGTGTGTGTTTTCAGTGCTCAGATTGCTGTCTGTCGTGCAGCAGTCCTTGTTATGTTCAGGGGAACAGGATGCATGAACGAGGGCTTTTCTGTGTTTGGCGTCTTTGTGTCCTCTGTACCCTGGACTCCCTCTGGACATCTAAAATGTCCTCGTGTACCAAAGCTGCCTCATGTGAGGCGGAGCATGTGATATTGTGCAGATTTATAATGGCCTTTTATTTCCATGGTTTTACGTTTGACCCAGAGGCGTAGAGGTACAACACTTTGTTCTCCTGAGTAACAGTTTTCATGTGTCTGTTTCCGCGGGTCTTTCACGGAATTTAAACGCCATTCCACCAGAGATTAGCTTGTGTCCGGGCCACTCCCCCCACCCTTTAATTTTATCTTCTCTCCCAAATGATGATGGCAAATGTGGTGGGATGGAAAAGAAGCTTTTATGGCAGTGTAAAACTGCCTCGAATCCCGCCGTACACATCAATCATCTCTGTGTGCACCGCTGGCTCGATCATGTATTCCATACATGCTTGATTTTATGTTCTAATTTTTCACAGTGCGGTCGGTGTGGATTCCTGTGATGGACGGTGCTATGGGTGGGCATCAGTGTCGGTGGTCCTGACTGAGAGAAATTGCGAGCGATTCTCAGGCGTATTCTGTTCCCCATCTCAGCCCCGCGGTCTGCTTCTTGCGTTCTTCCCGACATGCTGCTATCCCATGCAGGAGCAGTATTTGACTCGCCGGGATAATAAACTGCAGTTTCTGACTCAATTGCCAACGAGTCGCCTATAAAATGAGTTCCAGCGCCATGTCTTGGTTAATCTGGTCCTGATTGATACTGTACGACATGCTGGGCTTTTTCGTTTGTTCTGCAGTGTTTCTTGTTCATATCTACATTCACCAGCTCCACGCCATGCTTGTACTACATCCGTGAAGTCCCTACCAGGATTAGTTTACAGCATTACTACATCAATGATGTCATTTAACACATCAAGTTCTCACTGTGTCCTAATTCGACCAAGTCCACATTACTTATTTAACACGTTTGAAGTTTGATCACGTTCTCCGCGTCACACACCCTTATCGGCTTCTGCTGCATTTCTAGAATGCTGTACTGCAACCACACAATAACAGAGGTGCAAGTTTTCCAGAATGTGCCGGAACTGACTGAATTTAACCATTTTTCCAAATCGTGGAAATCCGTTGATTTTTTTTTTTTTTTTTTTTTTTTTTTTTTTTTTTTTTTTGGGCATCATAGGGATTAAATAATTATTAAAACCACAAAAAGACCTTGAATTTGCTATTGAAGCAATCATGTTGTTAATATGTGCGCGAAGGAGAAAAAAAGAGGTCTATACATCATCTGCAACCAATCCGCAGGAGGAAGAAACAAAAGCTCTCCGCCGCTGGCTAAATTTCAATCACATGCCAGTAATGTCGTGATGATTCTTCTGTATAATTTGCTGGGGCTGCCACTCATTCAGTGCTTCTCAAATAGTGGGGCTTGATGCCAGGGGGCGTGCGTATGACCCTGGGAAACATGATTTTTTGCCACACTGTTCTAGAATTAAGTGTTTTTTCATTATTATTTAATGCTTTTTTATTTTTAATGTTAATAAAGGTACAGTGTTATACAGAGGTGTGTTTACAACAATTTTATAGACAAAATAATACTATTTTTAGTCGCGGGGTGTGGGGGTGTGACCCCCCCCCCCCCCCCGTTTTTTTTCTTTTCCTAGAGGGGGCATCATAGAAAATAATTGAAAAGCATTGAGCTAATTTAAAAACATTATTTAAAAAAGTTATGGAATTATTTTCCCATATATTTATTGAAAAATATCATATAATCGAGAACAACTTAAGCTGTGGTATACCTGTATGTACATTTTAAAAAACTGTTGTTCAGAAAGAGGTCAGTTGGTAGTTTGTTTGACAAAATATGTCTTGTAATTTAAATCTTTGTTTTGCATCAATATATACACACACACACACACACACACACACACACACACACACACACGTGTGAATTTGCAGATTGTATGTTACTGTAAATGTTGGTAAAAGATTGCATGGAGACGGCTGTTTTAACTTGTGATTTAAAGTTATTTCCGAGCCCAAAGGGGGGGCGCACCCTCTTTTAAACCCCACCAGCATGTCTCAGCCATGCCCGTCTGACTACGTCAGACTTTTCAGGTTTTTCATTATTTCCAACTTGCACTCATGCAATAATATTTTGAGGACACAACAGGAATGTATACGAGTAACAGAGCAAGCAACAAAGTGTACAGAGCTCCGATTTCAGATACGGTTGGATTTTATACCTCATTTTTATATTTTCTAATTTCGACACAATATGCTGCTGTGACAAATATAACTAGTCAGCTCCATGGATCAAGTCCACCAGTCGCTCATACGAGCCAAAGTTTTTTTCGGGTCTCCTCAAAGTCTGTTCTTCCTGTGCACTGTTTATTGTTTTCACACACAAAAAGGAACATGTTCACTCATGGCTCCATTTTATCCTGTCAGAAGGATGTTTTTACATTTTTAATGTATATTAAGTTGTATTACAAACAAAAAAGACTTGACAGGAAGTAGCGACGGTTGTTGGCTAGTTATTGCTAGTAATTTAGGAGACCTGCAGCAATGTAGAATTCATGAGTGTGTATCGGAGCAGTTACTGTGGTGCTGTACAGCGCACACGGCTCCGAGGGGATGAAGGCTGATACACACCCATCGAAAATATAAACAGCTGTTTCTTCAGATCTCGCAAACCCACACTGATTGCATCCAACCCACCAGTGCAGCTTCAGAGCCGTGTTTGTTCAGGTGTGGACGCTACGCCGGATATCACGCCGCTCTGCTTCGCATGAACATATTAGGAAACAGTTTTTTTTTTTTTTTTTTTTTTTTTTTTGAATACTTGTGTTCTAATGAACGATTTTACAGCTTGCCGGGAATTTCACATGTCCTCTGTGTTGGGAAAGATAGTCCCAAGCTTTGAGAATAACGGCAACAGAACTGAGCTAAGTACAGCCTCATCGGGCTCTGAGGTGTGATTTCAGCTCGCAAGCTGCCGTTCTGGACAGGAAATGGCATCAGCTATGCCGGATTGAGTGTCCCGCGGTGCTGGTTGTGAGAGCGTGATGTGTAATGAAAAGGCGACTTGCTGTGTAAATGTGTAATGGTGGAACGCATGGTGATGGGGGTGCAGCGCTCTCTGAAGCTAACTGAGTAATTATAGCATTTCTGGGATAACTGTTGGGGGTGTGGGTGGTGGAGGGGGTGCTGGTGGTGTGGGGGGTAAATCTTTGTGACTGCATTACAAAGCTCGCTTTCATCCACTGAAAATTGATCTCACTCGCGTCTGTGTTTATTTCCCCTCCAGCCTGTCGCCATTCAGTCCCCACTCAAGTCCCCTCTGTGCAGTAACCCAGGCCCGAGTTTTCGTCCTGGTGTCGTTGTTTAGTCGAGGCCGTGTTGGGTCTTGCATTGGAATCCATTTCAGAAATGAGGATTTAGGGTAAATTTGTGTGTGTGTGTGTGTGTGTGTGTGTTAATAGGGTGCTGGACAGGAGAAACTTGGAATTTACATCAAGTCTGTCGTCAAGGGCGGAGCAGCAGACATGGTGAGGACACAAATATACAAAGCATGAGCTCAGTACAGGCAATGATGGGTTTATGTCATGTACACAAAATAACTGTGTGTGTGTGTGTGTGTGTGTTTCAGGATGGCCGTCTGGCTGCTGGAGATCAGTTGCTTAGTGTGGATGGGCGGAGTCTGGTTGGACTCTCTCAGGAGAGGTATTCTCATAACCTTCAGCTTTTATTTATTTTTTTATGGGGGGGCTGAAATGGAATCAAAGCCAAACATGTAATATCCTGTCTGTGCGGTGGATAAATAAGAAACAAATCTCCAACCCGTACGCTATGCTTTATTTATTTTTTAATTTTTGGCTTGGCGGACATTTTTTGCGCTGTTCGAGTGCCTTATCTCGCATTCGCAACGCTGAAGGGTAACATAAGCTGAGCATGGTGACGGATTTTTAAATCACTGAGCTTCTGCTGTCAGTCGGTGAAGTCTGAATTTCACTGTGTGTGTATTTTGAACGTGAGGAGAGAGAAGAGTCGTGGCGCACGTGGCACTCTGGGATTTTATATAGTGAAGGGTGGCAGGGCTGACTCACCGTACACTTACATTACTCTCACTGCCTGTTGTGCTGGAAGCGCAGAGACTTTGAAGGTGGTGTTGATCAAGTGGTTGAGGTGCTGCAATCTTGATCGAGAGGTCGTGAGTTCAAATCCCTGTTGGACCCGATTGTCTTCAGACCCTTCACCAAGTCCGCAGAGCAGTATAAATGGTACCGATTTAAACAAAAAAAAAAAACCAAGGTAGGGAATGGAGGTAACTGTGATGCACCAGATGGACCATCCAGCAGGAGCTGAACTAATACAGTTGCTTCAGGGTACGGGAACCACAATAAGTTTCGGCTCTGATAAGCCACCGGGTTCGGGAGTCAAAGCCCAAAAGACGTGACGTTTACCTGAAGTAGACGGTATCAAGTTCGAGTGTTACAAGTGAAATCTCGGTTCCTGCGGTGTGAAGACAGAAAGACAGTACGTACTCTTAACGGTTCTCAGAACTATGAAAAGTTCCTCTGATCTGAAACTGTAATAAAGGTTCCAGAAGAACCGAGGCTGGTTTCTGTAAGACTTATACATATAAAGCTATATTAAATTGATTTACTTTTATTTTTCTTTTGAGTAGAAACATTTAATTTGATCACACTGGGCCGTCTTTGCCTCTGGTTACGACTTTACTGCGGTACCCGAAATACCCAGCGAGGTTTTTTTAACGAACACTTTCCGAAATTAAAACGGCCTTCCTCTTGACGACAGCACTTTAGCTTCACCTCTGACCTCCTTTCTACAGAGACCAGTACGTTTCAAATCCAGAACCGTTCACTCCGGTAAGAAACTCGTCCGTCTGTCAATAAACTGTCGTTTTGTCTCGACAGAGCTGTAATTACATAAAAAAACAACAACCAGCACCGAACCGAGGCCATCGAGCTGCCAAACAGCAGATTAAAAACAGATGGTGTTTACGCTTTTATAATTTTATTTGTCGTTATAAATCGAAGGAATGTGATGCTCGTCGCCAGCGTGGTTTTTGTCACTCGCTATTTTAGAGAAGCTTTGCGTTTTTCCAGAAGTGTGTTTTTTTTTTTTTTTTTTTTTTAGGAAATGTAGTCAGGATCGGTTGATTGACGTCGGTGTCTTCCTCAGGTGTGACGTGTTTTTTACGAGTGGCGTTTTGGTCCTGAGACGTTTCTGTGTTTGAACAGGGCGGCGGAGCTCATGACCCGAACGGGTTCGGTGGTGACTCTGGAGGTGGCCAAACAGGGAGCTATTTACCACGGCCTGGCCACGCTGCTCAACCAGCCATCTCCCCTGATGCAACGGGGTAAGAAGTGCACATGTGTCTCCATCATCATATCTGATCACTCGAAGAATGTGACGTAAACTCATCCCATCACACTTTCTTTTTCCGCCTCATATTCGAATATTCCAATGAATTAAATAATTCGGATTCGCTCAGAGTGTGGTCTTATGGGCAGTATACAGGTAAAGGTGCTCTGACAGTTGAAATTAGCAGTTGAAGCTCCAGCACCACCAGGCTTCCACTGTTGGGCCCTTGAAGCAAGGCCCTTAGTCTTCAACTGCTCAGGTGTAAAAAAAAAAAAAAAAAGGTCAGTTTGGATAAGGGCGTGTACTAAATGATGTCAATGTATCCGTCATGCTCTTTCGAGAATGAAAGTGACTTGGTATGAGCCACACAACACTATTCCGGCTAATCCGAATGGAAGGGCGTTTTGTGCTGGTGTACAGGATATTTGAATGGTGCTGCTGATTGGCTGGTGCGAGGTGGTGTGGTGCTGGTGACATTGACTTGGCAATGCATGTCCATATATTTAGTGGTCGTGGCTTTTGAAAGAGCGCTGCAGGGAGTTGTTTGTTTGGATGCTGATTTGAAAAAAAACAATTGGATTAACCAATTAATTAAAGTGTGATTACGCGCACACACACATGTCACAATTGTATATGCATGAATGCATTATCCAAGGCCACACCTTCATGAACTGGAGTGTAAACTGGTGCTCATGAAATGATGAGTTGTCACCGGTGTGTATTCGGTCTTTTCTCGTGTTTTTTGTTTCCCCCTCATGTGCTGCATCCCCACGTAACCCGTCAGCGTCAGACCGGGGCCGTATGGAAAAAGGCAAAGCCAGACCGAAGAGCGAGGGCTTCGAGCTCTACAACAATTCTGTGCCGAACGGATCTCCGGAGAGCCCGCAGGGGAACTGGGACTCGTACCCCGAACAGAAGCGGGACGAGAGGCTGCTGAAGAACCGCATGGATCACCGCTCGAGCCCCAACGTAGCAAGTAAGTAGCTCCACACACTGGATGGGATCGTACGAGACACACTGCGATACTTATTTTCCACGAGATAATTATTTAAACTGGGTTTTCATTGATACATGTTTGAGACCGACATCATACAGAATCTTGAATGGGATAATGTCTTTATTTATGGCAATGTAAATTCATAACAAGATGCCACAAGTGAACGGTGCGATTTGATTGGTTCCTGTCTCAGGAGAATGGAAATTATTCACCTTGCAAACTCGGGGATAATGCTTGAAACAAAATGGCAGACGGAAATTTAGTTGGTCATCGTCACTCTAGAAATTCAGCAAAAATGCTGTCCAAAAAATTATGGACAGTTACGGAATATTTTTGATTTTGATTTTTTTTTTTTTTTTTTTTTTTTTTCAGGGGGTGGGGCAAAATGTAACACTTTGATTCAGATCTTATCTCAGGTTGTTTTTTTCCCCCGTTGTATATAGTAAATGTACTTTGATGGGTAGCACCATGTGTGTGTTTATTTTTCCGGAAGCCGTGTTGTATTGATGTCACTGTAGTCACTGGTGCTTGTTTTTGTGTTTTTCAGATCAAGCCCAGAGTCCAGGGGGGAAGCCCGTGTACCCCGGAGCGCCGGGAAAAATCACCTCTGTCTCCACCGGTAACCTGTGTCCTGATGTGAGTGAACATCTTAAAACACCTGGAAACACCTTCACCTCGATTTAAATCGACCCAAAAACTCGGTCATTCATTTTAAACGGACGCGCCCAGGCGTTCTCAGTGGGAGGCGGATGTGCCGACCGCCGTACAGTCTGGGGTCGACATTCAGGAAGATTGTAAATGCGTTTGTAAGATGTGTGCGGTGGTGGTGGGTGCCAGTACTTTTGATATGCATTTCTTTATTTCACAGTCAGAGGTGTCGGAGTGCTAAAAGTTTAAGAGCTTCTGCCTGAGGTCCTCTTCAGACACGTTAAATAATGTCATGCACTCGACAGCCGCGGGTTCTCTGGCCGTGTCGTTATGTTCCGCGATACTTTATCCTGGCGCTCACAGAAATCTCACTGAGGTTGTTAGGACTTGTTCCTGCAGCTGCTTTCAATCAAAACATCAAACACGAAAGATCCTTCTCCTGAATGGACGTGTCTGCACTGCTGCATTCACTTCGAATCACGTTTCCAAACACACACCCCTCTCTCTATCCCTCCCTCTCTCCCTCTCTCTCTCTATCCCTCCCTCTCTCCCTCTCTCTCTCTATCCCTCCTCTCTCTCTCTCTCTCTCTCTCTCTATCCCTCCCTCTCCCGCTCCCTCCCTCCCCCTCCGTATCTCTCTCTCCCTCGCCCCTCTCTCTATCCCTCCCTCGCCCTCTCTCTCTATCCCTCCTCGCCCCTCTCTCTATCCCTCCCTTGCCCTCTCTCTCTATCCCTCCCTTGCCCTCTCTCTCTATCCCTCCCTTGCCCTCTCTCTCTATCCCTCCCTCTCTCTCTCGCCCTCTCTCTATCCCTCCCTCTCCCGCTCTCTCTCCCTCCCTCCAGATTCTCTCTCCCTCTCTCTCTCTCTCTCTCTCTTCCTCCGTATCCCTCCCTCTCCCTCTCCCTCTCTATCCCTCCCTCTCCCGCTCTCTGTCTCTCCCTCCGTATCCCCCTCTCTTTCTCTCTCTCTCTCTCTCTCTCCTCCCCCTCCCTCTCTCTCTCGCCCTCTCTCTCTATCCCTCCCTCTCCCGCTCTCTCTCCCTCCCCCTCCGTATCTCTCTCCTCTCTCTCTCTCTCTCTCTCTCTTCCTCCGTATCCCTCCCTCTCCCTCTCCCTCTCTATCCCTCCCTCTCCCGCTCTCTCTCTCCCTCCGTATCCCCTCTCTTTCTCTCTCTCTCTCTCTCTCTCGCTCCCTCCGTATCTCTCCCTCTCTCTCTATCCGTCCCTCTCCCGCTCTCTCTCTCTCTCCCTCCGAACATCTCCCTCTCTCTCTCTCTATCCCTCCCTCCCTCTCTCTCTCTCCTTCAGTATCTCTCCCTCTCCCTCTCTTTCCCTCTCTTTATCCCTCCCTCTCCCTCCGAACATCTCCCTCTCTCTCTCTCTCTCTCTCCCTCTCTCCTCCGTATCTCTCTCTATCCCTCCCTCTCCCGCTCTCTCTCCCTCCCCTCCGTATCTCTCTCTCCCTCGCCCTCTCTTTATCCCTCCCTCTCCCGCTCTCTCTCTCTCTCCCTCCGAACATCTCCCTCTCTCTCTCTCTCTTTCTCTCTCTCTCTCCCTCCGTATCTCTCCCTCTCCCTCTCTCTTTCCCTCTCTTTATCCCTCCCTCTCCCGCTCTCTCTCTCCCCCTCTCTCTCTCTCTCTCTCTCTCTCCTCTGTATCTCTCCCTCTCCCTCCGTATCTCTCTCTGTCTCCCTCCATATCTCTCTCTCTCTCTCTCGCCCTCTCTCTCCCTCCCTCTCCCTCGCTCTCTCTCACTCGCTCTCTCTCTCCCTCCCTCTCGCGCTCTCTCTCGCTCTCTCTCTCTCGCTCTCTCTCTCCCTCTGTATCTCTCCCTTTCTCTCTCCCTCCCTCCCTCTTCCGCTCTCTCTCTCTCCCTCCCCACCCCGTGCATGCACTGAGCCGAGTAGCCACGACAGGAAGCTCTCTGTTTTTATTAAATGCGGCTCTGCCTGTGGAGCTGCCAGGATCCGATCCGCATCGTCAAAGAGCAGTTGGTAATCAGCATCAAGTTCACCCGTTCTCTCCTTCATTTTAGGAGGAGCCATCCCCACCCCGTCCGGAAGCCTACCCCATCCCCACACAGACGTACCCCAGGGACTACTTCACCTTCCCAGCCTCCAAATCTCAGGACAGGATGACGCCGGGACCCGGGCAGGTCTGGCCGGGTGGCGAGCCCGAGCTTCTTCCTCCCATGGACGACCATCACCATAACAACATGGCTATGCAGGTCAGCCAGGAATACGCATGTAGATATGGAGATCATCTATGAATATTTTTATTGAAGAATTAAAGCCAATGTAACGCTTCCGGTTATTTCATTATTTGGTCTCCCGCATGCTCTCCACTGTCCATGACGTGTGTGTGTGTGTGTGTGTGTGTGTGTGTGTGTGTGTTTTTCCTCCCAGCGGATAGCACGCTCTCACGAGGAGCTGTGTGACCCACCCACCAGATACCCGGGTGAGCGATTACGCCAGGATGACCTACTCCACCTTCAGCAGCAGCAGCATGAGGCAGAGTACCAGCGTGGTGCTGATCCCTGGAACCACCACGTCTCCTCTTCTGTCGAGTCCAGCACCTCCAGCCAGGAGCAACTTAACAATTTCTCCTCCTCCTCCTCCTCCAGCAAAGCCCAGAGCAACCACAAGAGTGGCGCTGGCCGCTGGAAGACCCCCGGTATTCCCCTTTCCGGCCCGGTGGGTGTGTCCCAGCCCTCTCGTACAGATCTGCCTCCACCTCCTCCTCCACCTCCACCTGCACACTATGACTACGATCCACAGGCTGATCTGCCCCTACCCCCGCCTCCCACCATCAACCAGCAGCAGGCTGCAGCTGACCGCAAGAAACGGGAGGAGCAGCAGCGCTGGTACGAGAAGGAGAAGGCACGACTGGAGGAGGAGCGCGAGAGGAAGAGGAGGGAGCAGGAGAGGAAGCTGGGGCAAATTCGTAACCCTGCCATACCTCCCCCTACCCTACACAACAACAGTCAACACCAGCAGATGCCCCAACCTCAACAAATCCCCCAACATTACCTGCCTCCAGCCCAGCCTCCCCAAGCGCAACTTCCCCGCCCTGAGAAGCTGCCCACTCTTCCCCGAGCTCCTCCTCCTGCCGTTACCCAGGACACGGTGATCCGTGACCTGCAGCCTCAGCAGCAGCCGCGCACCATCGAGAGGCGCGACCTGCAGTACATCACCATCAGTAAAGAGGAGCTGTCTGCAGCCGACAGCCTGTCGCCGGATCCGTGGAAGAGGGACGCCAGGGAGAAGCTGGAGAAGCAGCAGCAGTTGCACATCGTTGACCTGCTCGACAAGGAGATCCAGGAGCTGCAGGCCAAGCCGGAGCGCACGGCCGAGGAGAACGACCGCCTGCGCAAGCTCATGCTGGAGTGGCAGTTCCAGAAGCGGTTGCAGGAATCCAAGCAGAGCGAGGAGGATGAGGAGGAGGACGACGACGAAGACGTCGACACGGTGCTGATCATGCAGAGGCTGGAGGCTGAGAAGAGAGCACGGGTGAGGCGCTGTCGGACACTGACGTCCATTGCGGTTGTCAATGACTAGAAAGCCCCAAGTTCCTCTCTTTTTTTTTTTTTTTTTTTTTTTTCTTCCCCCCCTCCTTCTTTTCAGGGATAGTTTAGTGATGGACGCCATTTAATCAGATGATGGTTACTGAGATATGTTCAGGAGAAGTGTTGTGATGGTACATGCACACTGAAAGCTGATTCGCTGAGATTTTGCTTCGCTTCGTGTTTCCTAACCAGTGATTGGATAATGACTAAAGACCTCAAGCGTACGTTTTTCTCTCTGTGAGGCTCCCAGAATTCCAAAACTTATCCGAGTTAATTGTGAAACATCACCTCAGGGGCGACTTCAAGTTTTTTGCTCCGGGGTCTCGGGTTCGATCCCGAGTTGTAAGTCTCGTCAGCGAGGGTTTCCTCGGGGCTCTCTGGTTTTCTCCTACCGTCATCCAGTTAACATGCTTGGTAGAGCCACTAGGCTAAGTCGCCCCTGTACAGGATATGATTGGTTTATGCCAGATATTTCCTTCAGGATCCACTTTGGACTTGTTATCCAACCACAACAACCCATGAAAGGTGTGCTATCGAAACCACACCCTATTAGAATCCTGACCAATCAGAGAGCACGGAGAGAAAGAGGCAGTTTTGCATGCTTGAAAATTGCTCTAAACTCAATCATAAAGGAAAAATAAATATAGCGCCTGTGGTTTAGGTCTCTGATTGGTGTTTTACATGTATACATATGTTACGTTAAAAAAAAAATTACGATGTGATGTAAAGGGCAGCGCTGGGTTACACTGGGTTCTGTGTTCTCGTGATTAAAGCCTTGTTTGTAGACACGGACTTTTAAATACACCGAATGTAGGCCGATTCACTTCGCTCGTGGTGTGCACGTACCATTAGCGTGTTGTTAGCTTGCAAGTTTTGCACTTTCATGCATGAAATTCAGTACACATCGAACCAATATAAACCTTTAATCATTGCAGAGGGTTTTTTTTTTTTTGAGCTAAGGGTTTGATTGGCAGGATGAATGATTTATTTATTTATTTGTGATGTGCACCCGCACCATGCTTACATCATTGCTTTGCCATGCTGAGCTGCTGATTCCCGCTGCACTAGCGAAGGGGTGGGAGGGATTCGAAGGCTACTGGAGGTCACCCACCACCCTCGCCGCTCGTTCCTGCTCCATCTTCAACCTGTTCATAACAAATGAAGTCAGAAAGTCTGTGATGTACCTCCATGTGGACGTCAAAGAACGAAAAAGTCTCATTACGGGAACATGTTAAAGGTTGCCTGCTCTAATTTTGATTATCTCACACAAATTTCTTCAATTAAACAGAATCTTTTCGGTAAACTTCCAATCTAAGGCATGGGCGTCAAACCCAAGGTCCGGTCTGGCCAAATACATTTTATATGGCCTGAAGTGAAAGCTTTTAGGCTATACGATTACCGTACATTATTTATATCAACCATTACCATGACATGTAATTCATCATCCTTCCACTAGTTGGAGCCCATTTCTGCTACGTAAACAGCTACCTGTTCATGACTCAGGAAGCATTTCAGGCGAGTTTTTTATGTCGAACATGGTCAGAACAGGAAAGCGATTACGGGAAAAGAGGAGAAATGCATGAACAAATATTACAGCCATGCAACTTTCATGGTTGCCCCTTTTGAATAGATGTTGATTGATTATTCGTTCATTGATCTTGAAATTCGGGGGTGTGGCCCTCAGTGTAAATCAGGTTAGGATTATTTTACAGAAGACCTGTCAAGACGCCATTACACCTGGTGTTGGGTCCCCCCCCCTTTCTCTTCGGAAATTGCTTAAAAAAATCGCTTCTTGTGTTACCGAGAAACTTTGAACGTTGATATTCAGAATAATTTGTTGTGGATGAAAAGCATCAACACTGGAGGCGCCTTCCATGGATGTTGAGAATAAATAAATAAAAATAACTCTTGTCTAATATATAATAATCTTATAATTTATTATTAGTCTTACGTTACGTGCCATGCCACATCCTCGGTACGAGCCTGTTCGAAAGAATGGTTACTATAGAAACGGTAACACGGAGAGTTATTATAACTGCGTATAAAGTACAGAGTAGTTTTGTCGGAAAGCATCGAAACATCCCGGACAGCAGAGATAATCCTGTGCCCCCCACTCCCCCACCCCCGTGGAACTCATTCCCAAAGCTTGATTTCAGCTCCTGATCTACATGAGGGCTGCACGGACAGCCCCGCTCTCCCTCCCGCGGAGAGAGTCTACGGCAGACGACAACTTCCAAGGTTTTACCTTTTATAGTCAGCCTCGCGCTGAGAGGAGGAGGAGGAGGAGAAGATGAGCTTGTGGGGTTTTGAAAAGAAAATATTGCCCGTGCTTGAGCAGGGGTTGATGGGAAATGATGGGCAAATTCCCCGCCAGCTCTCCAGTTCCGTGCAAGTTTGTGGTTTTTTTTTTTTTGTTGTTGTTTTTTTTCTTCTGGGGAGGAAGCAGACCGCGGGCGCTAATCAATCCCACTCCCGTCTCAGGAATGTGACTGGCAGTGCAGCAGCAGGATCTCACTTTTATCTTCGCCTCCTTTTACACACTATCTCCTCTTAGTCCTGTGTTCTTTCTGACGCCTTCTGCCTTTCTTCCTGCGCTGTTCTTGATGATTTCTTTCTTCCTCTTCCTCCCCTTCCTCCTCGCAGCAGACTGCTGTCCCAGCAATCTCTGTTCTAGACTTGGTACGTTCCCTGCACTGTTTGTTTTATTTTATGATTATCTATTTATTTATTTATTTATTTTCCCGACTCCACCACCTGTGTCTCGTGTGGCTCATTCTGTCGCCCTCATGTGGTCGTTTGATCTCGCTCTTCTCTCTGTCTGTCCGAGGGTTATAGCGGGAAGGGGGAGCTTCCCAAAGGAATCCCATTCTGGGCTGTGCGTCGCTGGGGTTTCCTTTTTCCCGGATAAACGTAAAGTTCAATTTAACTTAACAGATGATGATGATAATGATGATTATGATGATACAGCAGATGCAATTTCACTTTAATGTCAAATAAGATGCCGAGCGACTCGATGCGTTCTAAATTAAACAGGGACACCCACCGCTCCTGGATTTTGTAGAGCGCTGGGTTTGGGAAGCTCTGTGGATTTCCGAAGCTCTCGCTTCAAGTGTGGTTGAACGTGAGAAGGGAGGACTGGTTGGTGCATGATCTGCTTGCCCCCACCCACCCACCCCAAGCAAACGCCTGGCTGCATGCTCAGGTCTCAGCATCCAAGCGCTCTCTCTCTCTCTCTCTCTCTCTCTCTCTCTCTCTCTCTCTCTCTCTCTCTGTGTTCTTGCTTGGTTCATGCTGCTCTGTTTCTCATCTGTGCTTTGCTCTCTTTTCCTTTCAGTCTTCCTACATATCTGGGTATTACGTTACACCGTCCACCCGTGTGAGCGTTTTCTCTGTGGTCGTTTCCGTGATCTGTGCGTGGTGATGTCGGGTTCTTGCATGCACGTCAAGTCTCATGTTGAGAGTCACAGATGTGTAGTTCACTTGAATGCCAGTGTTTGTGCATGCGTGACCGGTTGGTGTGTGTGTGTGTGTGTGTGTGTGTGTGTGTGTGTGTGTGTGTGTGTGTGTGTGTGTGTGTGTGTGTGTGTGTGTGTGTGTGTTGTGTTAATGGTTCCTAGTAGTGGCTTTGTTTATCCAAATTTCCCACAGACACTTGTCTAAATTGTAAGTAATGAATTAAAACTTGTAGAATGTCTGTGCTCATTCGAATCCAACTCTGATAACCTTGGTGCAGTGCCGGGGTCGTGACCTTTTCTTTCACTCACGGCGCCATTAGGAATATATACACGTTGACCAGGGATTCATTTGGATGGAAATCAGTCGTGTAAATGCATTCCAATGTCGGAGTGAGCAGTGCATAGTGGCGTATTACAGCAAGAATTGGCTGCTCCAGGCTGCCCCAGATGTGTGTGTGTGTGTTTTGCCCTGTGATGGTCTGGTGAGCTGTTCAGAGTGTTTGCATGTCCTTGCACAAAGTTGGTCGAGATAAGCACCAGCATCCCCGTGACCCTATATGCTCAAGCTTTTCAAGAAATGAATGAAAGAAGTGAGCCAATAGGAAGCAAGAAGGCGGGATTATAGGATGTTCCATCTGAATAAAAAGAGAGAGAGATTTCCTTTCGGCTTTTTCCCTTTTTCAGGGTCGCCACAGCGAATGATTCACAAGTTTGATTTGGTTCATTGGTTTTTAGGTTGGATGCCCTTCCTGACACAACCGTTTAGCGAGGGACAGAAACACGCTGACGGCTTTGCAGCTACTGTTTTTAAGTCAGCAATGGTTCTTTTACATCAACCTCTCACCATAGACAGTGAGAGACATGGCCCGCCTTTGATAACCCAGTTAGCTGCACTGGGGGGGGACAGTGACAACCTTGTGGAGAGTGGAACTCGAACCCCCAACCTTTGGATCAGCGATCCAGCGCCCTATACCACTAGACCACCACTGCCCCACATCTGAATAAAACGAATTGGTGCGAATTATTTCAGTGAGTACGGTTATCATCCCGACGCCTGCTGACGTTGCCGTTTCATCCTAGCGGTGTTGGCGTTTTTATTGATGTAAATGATGTAAGTTTGTCGTCAAAATAAAAATTGGGGGAGGAGCTTAACTCCACCCACTTTCCACCATTGTCAGTGGTTACATTTATCTCCTGTTGCCGATGTCATGCTATGAGATGTGATGCAACAAATTGGCGGAAGTTCCGCCTTCAAGTCTGCCAGGGAAGTTAATTAAAATGATCCGGGTTCGAATTCAGTGCCGTTATTTGACACCCCGGCGCTCGTTGTAACAGGAACTCGCAGTCTCCAGGCAACCAAGTTTCCTGTGTCTTGTGTCGGGTCTGTTTTAGTTGATTGTAATTAAAGGAGGATCGCTGGGTAGTTGGAAAGGCTTTTGCGCGACATCTTTTAATCGCACTGCACGCCATGACCTTCGACTTTTATAACGAAGGAAGCTCCAACCACACTGGTCATCTTGGCTGAGTTTATAATCCATGAGAGGTTTTTTTTTTTATAGAAGCCGTGTGTGTGTGTGTGTGTGTGTGTGTGTGTGTGTGTGTGTGTGTGTGTGTGTGATACAGCCAGTACAGTCAGTTTCTCCAACCTCAAACATCCCCGACTTCTGAATCCGAAAGGTTTCCAGCTCCTGGTGAGCGCAGTATAAATAAAAACTCTGATTTTTTTTAAAATGCAGTTACGCCTTAAAAACAAGAGCATCTATAAAGCGCAAACCCTCGCTAAGCTTAAAAAAAGTAAGAAGTGCACAGAACCCTTTGCTGGGCTGACACTGCATGAAGGCGGGGTACACCCTGGACAGCTCATCGGATCGTCACAGGGCCAATACATAACCATCCGCACTCGCAGCGAAGTGCGATTTGAAACAGCCAGTAAGCTGAATTGTGCACGTCTTTGTGCGGTGGGAGGAAACCGGAGTACCCGGAAGAAATCCGTGCGAGCGTGGGGAAGATACACAAACTCCACATGAAAACGCCCTCATCGAGCCAGGGGCCTGGACCCGGGACCTTCCTGCTGTGAGGCGGACGTGCTGACCACCACAGGACTGTTTTCTTCCATCAGGAGCAGCATAAACAGGACTTAAAATATTTTAAAAGAAAAAACATTTTGAAATAGCCTCACTTTTTGTTTGTTTGTTTGTTTGTGAGTCAGGGATCTCATTCTCATTCTCTGCATCTTATTTGTACCTGAACTGATTATATATACCATCGGATTCAAAATTTGTCTTTTTGATTAAAGTGCCACGGTGGTATCGTGGTTCGGACGTCCGCCTCTCAGCAAGAAGGTCATGGGTTCGATTCCCAGCTGGGGCGTGTCTGTGTGGAGTTTGCATGTTCTCGCCGTGTTTGTGTGGGTTTCCTCCGGGTTCTCCAATTTCCTCCCACAGTCCAAAAACACGCACAGTAGGTGAACTGGTTGTTTGAAATTTCCCCCAGATGTGAGGGAGTGAGTGTTGGCCCTGTAATGTCCTGATGAGCTGTTCAGGGTGTACCCCATCCTTGCCCGGAGTTGGGTGAGATGGGCTCCACCCTCCCCTCCAACCTGAATTAATATTAAGCATCTTCTTTTCCTTTCGGCTTTTTCAGGGGTCGCCACAGCGAATCATCTGATTCGCACATTTGATTCGGCGTAGGTTTTTCCGTCGGATGCCCTTCCTGACACAACCCTTTCGCAAGGGACGAATTAATATCAAGCATCTAATTAAATTAATGAATGAACGTTTAATTCTATTCGTTTTTTTAATGATCACTTTTCATGGCGTCGGTAGTAAGAAAAAACACCAACATTTTCTTGCATGGCTCTTTTGAGTACTTGATTCTGACTGGTCAATCATGACACTCATTCATTTCCTGAACCGCTCAAGCCTAATTATGGTGGCGGGGAGGCTGGCGCCCATCTCAGCCGACTCTGGGTGAGGTCGGTAAAAATTGATATTTTATTCTAAATTATTGATTCTGTTCACAAGTGTTTGTGTAATAAGCGGAGTGATGGGCGGTGAACTGTCGTGATCAGGATACGACCCCTTTCAGAGTGACTGTTGCACCCAACACTATGGGTCGGGATCCGGATCATCCTGTCCGGGTTTATTTTACGATGATGATCATTCTCTCGTTATATTTTGCGGCTCACTGATGGATTTGTGGAGTTTAAGATAAAATGTTTTAAACTTGGCGTGTGATTCAAACCTGCAAAATAATGGACAGACTTTATTTTAATTTTTATATCTGTATATTTATTCTTGTTAAACACTTCCGGGTCAGGGACGTTCTGGCTTTGTGAAAAAATACAATATTTTAAAGTTTCCTGTTCAGGTGCGAGTTTCTGAAGTTTGGATATTCGAATAGGAGAAATATTTTGATGCGATCACCGTCCCTATTATTATTATTATTATTATTATTATTAATAATAATTCATTATTATTAATATATTTATTTGTTCTGAGGTAGGAACACATTGAATCCGCAGCACTTTGCCACTATTAGGACGGTTTTATTTGTTAAAGTTCATTTTAAAATAGTGTTTGGAGTGAAGTTCCATGTCTACACGATTCTCATCTTCTCGCTCTGCTTTGTGTGCGTGCGTGCACGTGTGTGTGTGTGTGTGTGTGTGTGTGTGTGTGTGCACCTCGTCAGCTGCAGGACGAAGAACAGCGGCGGAAGCAGCAGCTGGAGGAGATGCGTAAGCGTGAGGCGGAGGAACGGGCCAAGCAGGAAGAGGAACAGCGCCGGAGGGAAGAGGAGCGAGTCAGACGAGAGGCCGAGGAGAAGGTACTCCAGGCCGTGTGACCCGAGGGCGCTCAACGTCCCGAAGGGTCCGGCTCGACCAGCATTAACTTCATGATGCTATTTTACTTATTTTCTGTTCTATTTACTTTAATTTATGATTAACTCCTAATTACTGAATATTCAGTTAAATGAGCCTTTTATCAGCAGGAAAAAGTAAGTGGAGTTACGTGTATGGTTTTTATTTACACACACATACATGGGGGGGTCTTCCTATAGGGGGCGCCACAGAAAATAATTGAGAAGCACTTCACAAGGCGTTCTTGGAGTGTGGAGGAATACACGCGGAAGAATATGAGGCTAATCGGCCCGGAAAAGCCATTTCCCCAGCAGAGCTCGTAGCCCAAAATTTTACTCTCTGGATAGGGCGGATTTTTGGTGGGATCAAAGCTCGTATCATGGAAAATTCATTGTAAAACACACTCGTAAGTCAAGGGAACACTGTGTGTGGATGTATGTATGTGTGTGTGTGTGTGTGTGTGTGTGTATATATATATATATATATATATATATGTATATATATGTGTGTGTATATATATTTGTATATATATGTATATATTGAGATGGTTTGGACATGTACAGAGGAGGGATAGTGAGTATATTGGTCGTAGGATGCTGAGGTTGGAACTACCAGGCAAAAGGCCCAGAGGAAGACCAAAGAGAAGATTTATGGATGCAGTGAAGGCGGACATGAAAGTCGTTGGAGTAAGAGTAGAAGATGCAGAGGATAGGGAGAGATGGAGGCAGATCATTTGCTGTGGCGACCCCTGAAGGGAACAGCCGAAAGGAAAAGAAGAAAGAAGATATATATATATGTATGTATGTATGTATGTATATATATATATATATATATATATGTATGTGTATGTATATATATATATATATATATATATATATATATGTGTATGTGTGTGTATATATCTTGCATAAATGATTTGTTATTTATTGGTTGAAATAGAACACAATGTAGTGAGCGAGGGCAGCACATCACCACGAAATGATTCCGTTGAAGTTGATTCTGATATATCATGATTTAAATCCGAGGAAAACGGACTCGTGTTTGTTTAAAACTCCACCGAGACAGTTTTGTCTTCCCTTTGATTTGTTTGTTTGCAGGATTATGCAAAACATTATATGTGTATTTTCAACAAAGTTGTTTAGTGGGCGGAGCTTTCGACGGTGAAGGATGCATTAAATTTTGGAGATGATCCGGATCGGTTATTTTTAAAGGATTCTTGAACATGTTTTTTAATATTTTGTTTTATATCATGTATTAATGGGCTTGACGGAGGTTTGTGCACTAAGTGATTGATCCTGTGGTATCAAATGATTAATGGAAATAATACAGGACGGGTTAGTCATCATAAAATAAAGTATTATGGAGATGTCTCTAAAGAACATGAAATAAGAACATAAAACGGAATTAACAAACATGAAAATTAGCATATATGATAATATAATATGATGCTGTGGGTTGACGCCACAGGCGTCCGTAGTAGGGCTGCCACGGGAGCTAATTGGCCGAACTCTCACGAGAGGGGGGGCGGCGCATCTGCTCATGTCCCTGTCGTTCACAGCGATTGCCAGCCAATCACTGGTGTCTATGACCTCATCCGTCTAAGGGGCATTAAACTACCTCAAAATACAAGTACGCATGTGCAGCAGTTCAGAAAAAGGTGGATGGCTAGCATCGCATGTCATGGAGGGGGCGTATGGGGCACATGGTCATGTGATAGCAAAGGTTTAAAAATGCTTGATGGGTGGGAATTGGATATGAATAAATACCAGAGAAAATAGGGGAATTCCCTCCTCCAAAAAAAATTATATATATTATATTATTTTGTATTATAAAACTAGTTCTGCCCTGCGATGGCCTGGCGAGCTGTCGAGGGTATACGCTGCCCTCGCTCAGAATCGGCTGAGATGAGCGCCAGCCTCCCTGCGACCCTAATTAGAATTCAGCAGTTCAGAAAATGAATGGATATAACTCGTTCTGTTTTCTGCTACGAGGTTATTCTTGTGTGCAGGGTGTGGTCAGTGTGGGACCGGTTCATCCTGCGGCCTGCGTTCGTCTTGCAGCACAACAGAGGATCGAAAATGATGGAGAGTTTTATGGTCGTTTCAAGATAGAACTTTATAAAAAAGACTAAAAATCTTACAGTGAAAAAAAGTTGATAAAATGTGTATGCAGGTCAAGTAACCGACCACAGGATCGTCTGACTAAATTGTTTTTATTTTTTATTCGATTCTTTTCTTTTTTTCGTAGGCATTTAATTTTGAAAGGAAATAATAGCGCAAGTCTCCGCTAACTTGGTGACAATGTCCTGTCATACAAAGCAGTGCTTTTAATTTTCCTGTGCAGGACGTCTGCCACCTTTTAAATTCTATTTAACGACTAATCTTGAGGTTCACGCCCACTTTGCACCTTCTTTGATGTGAAATTCCTCCGTCAGGCCCGGTTTATTATTTCGTGCGGCGGTAACGACGGTTTGTCCTTGGAGGAGCCTGTTTGTTTTATTTGCAGTGTAACATTGACCTTTATTCAGGGTGTAGAGCAGGTCTGTACAGATAAGTTTATGACGGGAAGCTTAGTGGAGAACAATTCCATCCTGAACGTCAACGTTTACCAGATCGCAAGTTCAGTCCGCGTAGCCTCGACATATCCGGAGTCTGGAACGCTCATGAAAACACGAAGCAGGGCCTTTCAAATTGACCAGCGGTCTGAACGTCCATCATTCATCCCCATCCCGATCGCTCAGGGAGAACCTCATCTCAGTGTTTCCATGGCCGTGCGTCACCTTCAGACCACTGGGAATTTAGCGCCTCGCTCTGATGTCCAATTGCATGTCTTCACAGTCATCTCTCACAGTCCTGTGTTTCTGATGTGTCCCCACCCCAGAAATAAAAACCGTACGAGTCACTCGTCAGGATTTTATTAAACCACAGTCCGGTGTTTACATTGGAAACCATCATTCATTTCACCCGGTGCTGCTTTGGGACCGAGTTTGGAACTGGTCACCCCCACTCTGTCATCGGTGACGTCGCCAGCACGGCGTTAACCCAGGGTCATCCATGTACAGAGCCCAGAGCAGCCCTTCCTGTGGAAAAACCTCAAAATGCCAGCCAGATCCTCGGAGACGTAAACACCGATCACTCAACCGTCCCACGTCATTTCGAGCCAGACCTCGTTTGTTTATGCACTGGAGCAGCAGATGGTACTGTCGAAGCTTTTGGGCGCCACCTAGTGGACCCAGAAGGAAATGACGTCTGTCTGGGGGTTTTTTTGTTTTTTTTATCACGGTGGAATGACTTCTGAACAGCATGTGATTTTGATGACATCACCATGTATGCGGCAGGACAAATCAACCAAGAAAAACTGGAGTCGCGTTTATCTCTGATGCTGCGTTCCACTGTGCTTTAAACGCTAAGAAAAGGAGAGAATGCCCCGCCAGGATCCTCGTGCTGGTTCCACCAAATGCTACCGCTCTTGCTGTCCGTATCAGGGAAATTATGAGCGTCTGTGTTTTGTCAAGAGTTTCTAGGATGACGTTAAAGGGGCGGGTGTAACGCCGGTCGTCTCCCAGTGCTTATCAGATCACATAAAACTCCATAGGAAGCATTGCATTGTGGTCCACCTGCAGGATTTCTGTAGATCTGACTTCCTGGTATGGAAGAATGAAACAAGACTCCATGTTTATTGTGCAACACACATTTTAGAATCTAGAAGCTTCACTCACAGAAAAATGTTGTAGAAGCGTTATGGAAGGAATGTGATTTTTTTTTTTTTATTATTTTAATTTTATTTCTTTTTTAAAGTAGAGCAGCGAATCAGGAAGACTAATAGATTAGGCTGCTGAGGCTCCTTTAACTGGCTGTTCCCCTATTCCCTCAGAGGAGACAGGAGGAGGAGTACTACACCCGCCTGGAGGCGGAGAGGCGCCGGCAGCACGAGGAGGCCGAGCGCAAGCTGCTGACGCCAGACGAGCCCGGTCTGTACAGACCTCCTCTCCCTCGGGACTACCAGCCCCCCCCTTCTGCCACTAACAACACCACAACCACCACCAATCCTCCTCCGACCCCGCCTCAGAGAAACACCTCATACCTCAAAACCCAGGTCATCTCCCCCGACACCTTATACACTGCCAAGTTTGTCTCATACAATGACGAGGAGGAGGAGGAGGAGGACGATGCAGGCTTAGCAGGTCAGGTTAAGCTCTCTGCTACACGGAAGTCCTATGGCGACCTTGTGCCTGCTCAAAAGCCCTTGCCGCCGCCCATTGCGCGCAAGCCCCGCCCCCTATCGGACGGCATCTTTCTGTCCGGTTCATTCCAGCTGCCTGCAGAGGCCAATGCCAACAGTACTACACCAAAGGCAGGGCAGGCCCCTCCCCTTCCCATCAAACCCAAAGGTAGAGACGCCAAAGGAGAGAGAGGGTGGGTCCCATGTCTGCCCGCCCACCCCTCCTCCATTCTTATTGGTTTTTCCCATTCATGTCTCTTTTTTCTCTCCTTTTTTTTTCTCCCGTTTCTCTCTTTCCACAGCGAGAGGTAATTCTCTCACACGTCTTTCTCCTCTCTGTATGAATCCCGTAGACCTTCTATCAGAGTCTCGTCCTTTATTTCGCTTTTCTCTTCCTCGTGTCACTTTGTGTTGTTCTATCTCCCTCTCCCACCTTTGTTTTTCAGTATCCAATCAGGTTTGATCACCTGTCCAAATCTCCTCTTGTCCTCAAAATTCCCCTTCCTCCAATCATCCTGGCAGAGTAAAAGCAATCGATTGAGCCCATGATTCACCCTGTGCTCGAAATTCACTCCGGAGTACTGTTGGTTTTGCCGGCTGTCCCTCGTGCGTGTGCGTGCGTGTGCGTGCGTGTGTGTGCGTGTGTGTGTGCGCGTATTTGTGCGCGTATGTGTGAGGGTGTGTGTGGTCTGCTTTGGGGAAGGCTACGGCCTCCATAGATTCCTGCTCATCCGCTGTGGGCTCGGGGGAATGAGGCGCTGGCTTGTCGCCGCCGGCTGTGGCGGGCGCACAGACGCAGCCCTCCTCAGACGTCTGCACACTTGGCAAAAGGGGGAAAAGATCTATGAAATGAGGCACGCACTTTGGGGCTTGGCTGTTTAAAGATGCATTTGATTTTCCATTGGATACGAACTGCAATGACTCTTGGGTTTTGGTCCCCATCTGGCAGGAAGTAACGATATTTTAAAAATATAGATATCCATTAAAGCAACATTTTTAAACAGCCGCACGCATTAAGATCATCTGTGATGTTTTCTGGATTAACGAAAAAAGCCCGTTGTTTGAGCTTGCATGCAACTTGCAATCAGCTTCATCCCCGCCCGTCTGCCCGCCCACCCCACGCATACCAAGTGGGGCTGGAGTGCCATTTGTTCGAATCAAGGGACAAATCACTAACCTTGCTTTATCCAACAATATAAAAAAAAAATACAAATCCAGCAGTGGCAGCATCCGTCCCCGCTCAGACCGATGAGACTCATCTGGACGCGGATCCATTGCTGGTTACTGCCTGCGCTTTGCTCTGCTCCGCTCTCCCAAATCTCAGTGAAAACCTGCAGCACTGCTCTTGCCCTGTCTGTCTGTCTGTCTGTCTGTCTGTCTGTCTGTCTCTGCACTGTCTGGCTGTCCTGTCTCATCTGCATGTGCCCGTTTGTCTGTCTGTGTAGCATCACTGCATATTGCACTCCTCCTTCTGTCTCAAGAGTCAGTGGAGCTTCAGGTGATCTCACAGCACTTGAGGCTCTGGGCTCAGTACATCACGTCCTCTGGAGGACCAGCCATCACTCCGCTGGCGGTGGAACGACTTACTGAGCTGAGGGACTTCCTAGACATGTTTAAATAGGGGTTCAAATTCAGTGGGGCGTGGCTGATTTGGAATGTTTTCATGAGGTGGACTTACTGTTAGCACTTGAAGCACGCGATCACATTTAATGCTACATGTTTCAGTGTTGCAGAACATTCACGAAGGAAGATACTTCCTGTTCGTGCTTCCATCATAGCAGCTATAAACTCTCCTTCCTCACTAGCAGGCAAAAAAAAAAAAAATGGAACTTGAGACTCCTTCCATAAACACCTCCAAACTTCACTATTTTATTTATTAAAGAACATTTAAAGCCTTTTGCCCCATGGAAGTGTCCACTATTCACATCGCTATGGCTGAGCTGTAACCATAGCAACGGTAACGTATTACAAGCGTATTGATACGAACCTGTGATTTGCCGTCTAGCCGGAATGACTGTCAGGGTCGCCATTAAAGAAAACCAATCAAAACCTTCTCACCAGACAGCACAGAAACTTGCACCACGCCCACCTTTCCATGTTTTACCTGTGCAGCCTCTTCGACTCGTTGTCTTCCACCGTCAGTGAAGTAATCCGTGGGTTCACACCCGTCAGTGTGTTTGTGTATTCTGTCGTCCCCCCAACTCAACTCAACCCTCCCCAATCCATTTCATTCTCCAAAAACTACAACATGCATTTGGATGGTGGTTATGACATCACAACCACCCTGCAGAGTTTGATAGACGGAGACACGCTGTTCCTAACCCTAGAAGAGAGACAGACACACGGACACGTGAGCCTGATAGGTGATGCCGTGAGAAGGTCCAAGGTGGAGGTCAACATAGATACTAGCGTGTTCGGTTGTATCAGCCTGGAGCAGGAACAATCCGCTAAGGGCCGGTTGGGCACAGATCTTCACTTCAACCAAGTGGGAGCCACACCCACCACTTGTTTCAATTATTGATCTCGGGGGAGGCGGGGTGTGTGATTTTCAATTTTGTAGCCGGGTGGCAGCCATCTTGGTGAGATCACCTTGTTTTGGGATCTCGGAATGGAGCCATTGAAAGCTGGCACAGCTTGGAAACCCGTAATAGCGGCACTAATTTTCATGATATTTGTAATTAATAATACAAAAAGCTCTGTACTGAAATTTTGCAAAAAAAAAAATTAAATGTACAACTCAGGTGTAATTAACCCCATTTCCCTCCTTGGATCCTTGAAAATTTTCCATTTTCCCCCTTTTCATGCTATTTGAGTATTTAACAGTAAAGTGGTCTCACCAAGATGGCGCCTATCTGGCTTCAGGATTTGCAAACTTCAAACATTAGAACATACGAGCCAATCATATTCTCAGATCAGTGGTTCACACCGGTGGAAGGTGCGGCTGCTGCATAGTTGAAGTGTAAAACTGAACCCCACCGGCCCTTTGTGGGTAACATTGGACATTCCTGAACTAAAGGAAATCTAGCTATGCGTTTAAGGCTTGGATTTCTAGACCGCACCAATTCGATACTGAGACCGATCCGCTGTTCATGTTGACGTTTTTTTTTTATTTTTTATATCTTGCTCCACGCTATAAACTGTACGCTCGAACTTTGTATCGTCACTGTGGCCAAAAGCACTAAAAACCAGCACATGAGCACGCCAGTCAGTAGGTGGCGATATGCTGATTAATCAAACGGCTCATTAATAATAAAAGCAGAAAATGTTTTTTTGTTATTGATATTTTTAATTCCAGGGATTCAGGTATACTTGTTTTCAGGTGGACTGGTGCAGGTAAGAATATATTTTTTAAAAAAAACATATTTATATACATATGAACCGGAGCCGTGTTATAAAAGGGGGCGGTTCTTAGCCCCCTCCTCAAATAAACGGAGCAGATGCTCTAGCGGTCACAGCCAGTCGAGTTTGTGAGACTAAATCAAATTCTGTCTGATGGATCTTGTAGCATTTATTCCTTCATTTTCTAAGCCGTTTAATATTAATTATAGTCACGGGGAGGCCGGTGCCCTTCACAGCCGACTGGGCGAGGGCATGGTACACCATGAACAGCTCGCCAGGCCATCACGGGGTAAAAAACATGCCACCTTTCACACTCACTTTGACACGTAGTGACAATTTGGAATCACCAATTCATCTCCTGTGTGTTTTCGGACTGCAGGAGGAAACCGGAGTGCCCGGAGGAAACCAACATGAATCCGGGGAGAACAACTTCGAACGTTTCCTAGCTATTCCGTGACCTTGTTGGGTGGCACGGTTGTGTAGTGGTTTGCATGAATCCCAGTCTGAGACGCAGGCGTTTCTGGGTGGAGTTCGCATGTTCTCCTTGTGCTTGCATGGGTTTTCTCCACGTTCTCCGGTGTCCTCCTACAGTCCAAAGAAAAGCACGTGAAGGAAATGGACCGCTCCAAATCGCCGCTCGGTGTGAATGTATTGTTTTGAATGGTTGTGTGTGCATGTGTTCGCCATGCGATGAACTGATGAGTTGTTCAGGGTGTACCCCACCGTCTCCCAGAGTTGGTCGAAATAGGCCTATGTGACCCATGTAATATTAAGTGGTTTGATAGATGAATGAATAAATGAATGACGGTGTGATTTTGACTAGGAACCTTTTTTTTTTTTTTTTTTTTTTTTTTTTTTTTTGTGCTACTTATAAATGAACTCGGGGCACAAATTGTTCACGTCCATAACGTGAATGATGTCCATCTCATGTCTCATCTCAAAGTGGCAGGAGAAGCTTGCAGAGAGTCGCATCAGGTTACCAAAGGTATTTTAAACTCGGCAGTGAAAGCAAATCTCCTGAGTGTTTCCAAAATGAGCGGCAAACCAGATGTGTCGAATACAACACGTCTAATCGAGCATCAACAACTGGGGAACCCTGATCACATGATTTTGGCGACACGCGGGCTAAAATATCCGTACTCGAGGCAGCAGTACTTTTTTGGACCATAGATGCGATGGTATTCAGATGTAACCTCACAATGAGAACATCTTCCGACCAATCAGATGGCTTGTAGTTGATGAACTGTCGGGAACCTTTGACCGTGACGTAAACCGAGGCTCTTCATTATGGGATTGGTGCGGCCCGTGGGTTTCTACTCCAAGCTCGTGTAGCGATGTGATTAAAGCCAGTAGCACGCTGTCAGCTGACCTCCACCAAAGACCACCAATCCACAGACCGAGCTTCAGAACGCTTCAGTACTAATCCCCGCCCGCCGCCAGCGTGTTCGCTGCTCGGATCTCGGTCTGTGGTCAAGGCAGTGGGATGGAACCGCAACCCGAAGCTGCTGGGTTACGGATACAAGTCCAGAACAGAGGTGTCGGATGGTATATTTGCGTGAAGGTGCCATTTCAAACCCAGCAGCTTCAGGACGGTGTTAAAACACTGCACGTGTTATTCGCCTCATACAATGCAATGTTTACTGTCATTCAATGTATATCCTTGTTTTGTTTGACCCGAATGAAAACAGGGTTTAATTCGTACACTGGAAACACGACGGGGGTTGTAGGATCTGGAGAGATTTACAAGGACCCACGCGAGAAATGGACCAAAGGGTGAGCAGCTCGCACCAACACGTCGAGCATCATCATTCACACAAGTGCACACACTTCAGTTCTACTGGACCAGATCTACTCGACTGGATCTTGTAATTACCAGCTGTTCCACTCCCACTATCTGGGAAATGAATAAGAATTATGTAAATAAAATTGAAAAAAATAACATTTATTTCTAAATCTTATATAAAAAAAACCGAGGTAAAATATTTGTTAGTTTAAATTATAAGGAAGAAATTAATACAAGATGATTTAATTAAATCAAAGTAATGCATCATGCATATATAATTGAATTATGAGCTGTGTATTTCATATTTATTTTGTAATAATTTAAGAAACAGTAGTATTTCATTTTTACTTATACATAAATACAATCAAATTTATTTTAAAATCTATCAAATTTTATCAAAAGTAAGAAAATATACACACAGTGGTAACTTGACTTACGAAATTAATCTGCTCTAAAGTCGTAAGTCAAAATGTTCGTTAGATAAAATAAAAATTCCCATCAGAAATAACAGAAAGCCAATTAATCCGTTCCAAGCCCTTCCCAAACTCATAACCTGCACAAACACGTATATTTCACCTAATATATTAAAGATAAATATGTAAAAACAATAAATATTTCAGAATAATACATGTACATTAACATTAATAATAGTATTAAATAATAATAAAACAAGAATAAGCAATAAGTAACCAATCATCGACTGTGGCAAAGATGTCATGTGGGCAAGATGATGTCACATGGGCAGGCATGAAGTGGTGCATAACAGAAGGCAGAGGTGAATTTTGTGCACGCTACGAATGCCAGCGAGGAAAGGCTCATGGTGTGATGCTGGGGGGGGATTACCCTGGGGAACATGTTTTTTTTTTTTTGCTACACTGTACTAGAATTAAGTGTAATTCCTCATCCACTACAGTAGGTGGCAGTAGCGCTCTCACTATGTTCCATATGGTGTAGGGAAAAAGCACCGAGCAAATGATATAAATCGCAGTAAACACTATTTTCGTCATGCGCTGAGCACGGGGGCGTTTTCCTTTTTCCTATCTGGGGCGTTACAGAAAATAATTGAGAAGCACTGCAGAAGGCGTTCTCGGAGCACAGAGGAATACATGCGGAAGAATACAAGGCTAATCGGCCTGGAATAGCCATTTCCTCAGCAGAGCTCGTAAATGAAAATTTTGCCGGTTGGATGGGGCAGATTTTTGGTGGATCGAAGCTCGTATCAGGGAAAAATTCATTGTAAAAGACACTCGTAATTCGAGGTACCACTGTATTATAACTATAAGTAATGAACAAATTAAATAATGAAACAAACATTTAGTTATGAATCTCATTATTAAAAATTGAAATAAATTACAATAAATATTTTAAATTATAAATGAATACAATTTTAAGATTTTAATATTAATTTCTAATCATTTAGGAAATAAAAATTATTGTTCAATTTATAAGAAACTATTTAATGTGTGTGTGTGTGTGTGTGTGTGTATTTTTTATATATATATATATATATATATATATATATATATATATATATATATATATATACGCGGAGTGAAATCTGGATCAGGACCTCGGTGACCTGTACAGGAAGATCGTTGGAGCCGTTTTATTCATGTTCCAGGTCATGGTTTTGGACTGAACCGATGTTTTGGGGTTTTTTTTATTTGTTTCAGTGGACCGGACCAGGAGAACTCAATAGGCGGCGCGCCGGAGAATCTGACGTTTAAGGAGCGCCAGAGACTTTTCTCCCAGGGGAAAGAGGTTTCCAACAAAGTCAAGGCCTCGCGCAAACTGATGGAGCTGGAGAATGAACTGAACACCAAACAGTAACCACGAGCTTTCAGTCGGACTCAACACTGCGGGGGGGGGAGGGGCTTGTTTTTTTCCAGATTTATTTTGATTTGTAAGATGTTCCTGGAGCGGTGAGAATCATTTTAGCGTTCAGAGACGGCGCTGCGTGATCCCACCCCCCCCACCCCCCCCGACGGTGTATCTGATGTATACGGAAACACTGTACAGATGTTTTAATTCTGTTGATGAGGAATTTAAAATGGCGTATTTTTTGGTTGTGAAATATTGATTCTGAAAGAAAAAACTAAAGCAACGCGCTCTCTTCATATTTTATTATTTTTTTTAAATATCACCGAGTTGAACATGGGATGTTAATGTTGGTGTTTTATCAGAAAATTTCCACCTGTTCTTCACCCGTTTCTGGATTCGAACTGGTTTCCTGTCTCACAGAACACAAAATATTCCAGTGAAGTTTTCCACATCGTTCCGCCATCCACACGGAGTTCAGTCACATGAGAGAGAGAGCGAGAGGAAGTGTGTGTGTGTTAATAGGTGTGAGAGACAAGAGAAGAGAGGTGTGTGTGTGAGAGAGAGAGAGAGTGAGAGAGAGATTGTTTATAAGATATCAAAGAGGGGTTGAGTTTTATATTTTTCTATTCTAATAGTTTGTGTTCTTTTAGTTTTTGTATTATTGTGTAAAGAGTTTGAACTGAAGCGAGACGTGACGTGACGTGATGCGAGGACTGATGTTAAAGACGTGATCAAGTGAAAGGAGGAAAGAGACAAATACACACACACTCACACTCACGCGCACACCTTGCTTTCCCAAGTATTTATTTCGACCTCCTATCTCGGCTCTGATCGGGTTCTGGATCGGGACTCTGGAGAACCGAGTCCGGCGTTTATTTCTTGGGGGAGGAAAATGGAAAAAAAAAAAAAAAAAAGAATTTTGTCGATGCGTCACCAGCCCTGATGATAGAACAGCATTTTGACTTCAGCCTCATTTCCTGCCGCCACAGTGTCGGGGTTCAAAGTTCACCTTGTGGTTGTAAATCTTGTTCGGCGCCCTGGACTTGCTGGTGTCTGTGTAAATTATTTCTATTGTTTGTTTTTGTTTTTCTAAATACACAAAGTTTGTAAATGGAACCAGTAAACATTATTGTGTCAGTTACTCACCTTTGACCTTCTTGTTTCTGCTTCAGAAATGTAAACTGACATGTACACACACTCACACACACATACACACACACACACACACGCACACACAATGTTCTCATGTTCAGTTGATTTGATTTTATTTTAATGGTTGTTACATGTTAGGATTTTGTAAATCATAAGTTCAGATTTTACAATAAATAAATAAATAAATGCTGTGCTGTTTGTAAGGATGTAAATCAATCACATGATCAGAAAACTAACCAACAGTCTGGATATGGATTATTATTATTGTTGTTGTTGTTATTAGAGCAGTAGTTTGCTCGTCTCTTCACTCTCTGTCTCAGAGCTTGGAAATTGGTTTATTTTTATATATTTTCCGCTCCATCAGCGACGTGGTTCCTCATTAATATGCGCATGGAATCACAGAAAGAACAGTGACCTCATCACCACCTCCATGTGAAAATAATTCCTCGCACTCCCCGAACCACTCGCTCATTATTGGCCTCCTGGTTTAATATCCGCGCGATCAGGGGAAGAGAGAGCGCATCGAGACGATGGGATGGGCGCTGGCTGATTAGGATCAAGTGGTTCGGTGAATGAATGAATAATATACATGTAACATCACGAAAATAATAATTATACTGTGATAAAAGTCCCGTGAATGTGGCGCCTGTCACTGGACGGGATTCTGATGGTTCTGTTTTAATGTCTTCTGAACTCAGAGTCTGTCAGGAAGAACTGATCACACATCATTTCTAATCTTTCGGCTTCAACCTGAACCCCGGGGGGGTACGAGAGTCGCTTCTGTATCGATCTGGAGATGGAACCAAAAAGAAGACCAGACGAACCCAGAACCAGAACCTCATTTCAATATTCTACATGAATTTATGTCCAACCAGAGGAGAAAAAGGTGTGTGTGTGTGTGAGAGTGAGAGAGAGGGTGTGGAATGTAAGAACTGTTTGTAAAGGGGAAACCGAATAGTCGTGCACACACATATATATATATATATATATATATATATATATATATATATATATATATATATATATATATATATATATATATATATATATATATATATATATATATATTGTATATACACAGTATATACTGTATATAAAATGGGCATCACATGGGTCGAACTGGAGAAAGGTTCTCCAGATGTGCAGCAAAGTGAGAGAATTTTCTTTGGCCATTCTGGGGTGTGCAATCAATCCGGTGGTGCTTCTCCCCGGGTGGAAGATTCTGTGGGTCACACGAGACTAGCAGAGACAGGCTTGTGATCTTCTCATACTTGTTCCAGATTTCCTTTAAGAATTAATTTCTACACTTTTATTTTTATTTCTTTTAATAGAGCAGTGGTGGTCAGGTGGTAAAAGGTGCTGGATCGCTGATCCTTGGGTTGGGGGTTCGAGGCTCATATTGTAAGTCAAGGTACCTATGTGTGGTATCACGGTATCATAATCGTAAGTCAAGGTACCACACACACACACACACACACACACACACACACACATTGTGGGGCCGGTGGTGTCATGATTAGGGTGCTGTGCTCATGATCAGGAGGTTGTGTGTTCGAATCCCAGTGAGACCCCCCTCTGTGCTTAGACCCCTGGGCAAGGTCTCAACCACAAGTGTGTCTCTGTTCACCCAGCAGTATAAATGGGTACCAGCACAATATGTGATGGACGAGCGTCCCATCCAGGAGGAGTTGAACTCCGGGTCACTTCACGCTACGGAAACCGGGGATAAGCACCGCCCTGATGAGTCACTAGGTCTCTATCTTTATATACATGTGTACACGTATACATACACACGCTCTCTCTCGCCCTCTCTTTCTCACACACACACGCACATAACTACACACACTCTGTCTCTCTCTCTCTCTCTCTCTCTCATACACACACATTCGGTTTATTCAGTATTTAAAGTGTTATGAAAACTTGCATTTTACAAACACACTGAGGTGTGTGTGTGGGTGAGTGTGTGTGTGTGTGTGTGGGTGAGTGAGTGAGTGCTCCTGAATAAGCTGTAATACAGCTCGGCTTTAGTGAGCTCAGGTGAATTCTTTTATTTTAGGGCGGGGTGAGGAGGCACGACCAGACCTGCCGGGAGCACAGAGGTTATGGTTAGTTCTCATCATTATAATAGCAGGCAGTACTTTTTTCATACAGCTAATTACAATTATTTGTTTATTTAAATGCAGTGGGGGGGGCCAAACCTCATTGGTGGCGAGAATTGGACAACGTGTCAAAACAAGACGGAAGAAAATATGGGGCGTACCGTATTTTCCAGACTATACGTTGCTCCGGAGTACAAGTCACTTTGGCCAAAGAAATGCATAATAAAGAAGAAAAATCATATACAGTCATCCCCTGAATATCCCGGATAATGGCGACCAGACCTGGCCGCGATATTCGAAAAACCGTGAAGTAGGAACGCCCCTCTCATTTCTACCATATTGACTCATTTCTATATGTTCTCACGTCTATACCATATCAAGAAGTGTATATTAAACATTACACAGTTATATGCATATGCAAATACTGTAATGTATTAATATTTAAATAGAATTTATATGTGAATACTTAAGTACTGTACGCACCTCTGACAGTAGCTCTTCTCGGTGCAGGATGTTCACAAACACGATACAGTAAGATCACAAAATCACAAAAAATCCCGCGG
>CM045751.1:3435000-3472500 GCA_024760905.1 Plotosus lineatus | reverse complement strand
AAACAATAAATTACAGATTTGTGTGTATTTCATTTCAGTTTTCAGAAACAATATTCATCCCAGCTAGAAAAATGGCTCTGCATTCAACTCCAAATTGAGCAAACACACACACACACACACACACACTGACACACACACACACACACACACACACACACACACACACACACACGCGCACTCGTGCACACACTTGCACATGCACACACTCACACACACGCACAAACACACACACACAAACATGCACACACTTGCACACATATACACATTCACACACACACACACACACACACACACATTGACACACTGTTCACACATACACACTCTCACACACAAACATGCACACTGTTCACACATATACACATTCACACTCACTAACACACACACTCACACACACTCACACACATATATACATAACCATACACAACACACACAGAGCAGTGGGCTGCAACGTCCAGAGCAATTCAGGGTGAGGTGCAAATTTTTCCTGGGTGTTCGAGAATTAACCTGACGACCTTTCGGCACAAAACCATTCGATTCGAAACGATAACCATTTAGAAGACAATTTAAAAAATCTGCTTGTCAATCTAAATGTTTTTAAATGAGACACAAACAGTCGAGCTGGACAAAACTGAAAATTCGTTTCCCTGGAATTGGTCAATGTACAATTAATCCTCTTTCAAACAAATAAGAGAAGTGGTGCAGAGTTTAGAGTTTATCATGTCCGCCTTACAGCAAGTAGGTCCTGGGTTCGAGTCCCAGGCCCGTTGAGGGTGTTTCTGTGTGGAGTTTGTATTTTCTCCCCGTGCTTTCATGGGTTTCATACAGGTGACTCTGGTTTCCTCCCACAGTCCAAATTAGCTACTCCAAATTGCCCCTAGATGTGTGTGTGTGTGTGTGTGTGTGTGTGTGTGTGTGTGTGCGCGTGTGTGCGCATGTGTGTGTGTGTGTTCATTGGCCATGTCTGGCAAGTTGCTCAGGGTGCACCCCGCCTTTGCCCACTGTCGACCAAGATAGGCTCCAGCGTCTCCGCAGTTCAAATAAGATTCAGGGAACTGAGTGAGTATCATCTATTTATTTTGTAAAATCTGTGTTTGGTTTAAAGTGACGGCTGAGACAATGGATCCAGTTTCTATTGAACACGGATCAGGTTCCTCTGCACCTGATCGTCCTCGAGCACATTACCGTTGATTTCCACCAGTGAGTCTCCTCGAACCAATCCTACCCCACCATGATGCGTTGTATTTTCTGGCATCACGGTGAAAAATCACATGACGCGACATTTAACCAAAGATTATAACTAGACGTAAAGATTTATTTTCCGCAGCCAGGTATGTTTGCGTTTGTTGTGTGTGCCAGGTAAAGGTGTTATGAGAGGATGAATGACAGCGTCAGTGCGAGGAGCAGGATCCCTGTGACATCACTCTGGACCTCAGCTCTGCTTAAGCAGCTGCTCGACGGAGACGTCCTGAGCTCGGGAATCCGTCCTAATTGAAAGATTTTGCTCTGGAGGACAAACAAGATTTTTACAAACAGGTTTCTCAGCATGTTTAACTCAAAATGGCCATTTATCCGTTTATCTGTGTATCCGTTTATCTGTTTATCCGTTTATAAAGAGTGAATTCAGGTGTATCAGCAAGTGGTTAAGATGGATGGATTGATGGATGGATAAATTGATGGAGGGTTGGATAGATGGATGGATGGGTGGGTGGGTGGATGGAGGAGGGATGGATGAATGGATGGGTTGGAGGGATGGATGGAGCAGGGAGGGAGGGAGGGAGGGAAAGAAGTATGGATGGATGGATGGAGGGTTGCATGGATGGATTGATGGGTGGATTGGTGGATATGTGGAGAGAGTGAGGAGTGGATGGAGGATGGATGGACCGATGGATAGGTGGAGGGATGGATGGATGAATGGATGGATGAACAAAGAAGGGCTGTATGGATCGATGGGTGAGTTGGAGGGATGGAGAGATGGACAGGTTCGATGTATTGATGGATGGATGGATTGTTGGCTCAGTGGAGGGAGTGAGGGTTGGATAGATGGACGAATAGTGAGGGCGGGTCCCATTTTCTTTATAAACATGTTTTTGCGTTTGAGGAAATGAAAACACTTCTGATTGGTTGTTGCATAATTACAACCTCGCGTCTCAAAAGGATGACCTCGCGATATAATAATTATTTCTTGGCATTCCATGACTGAGCATCTCAGAAGTTTGGTCTACAAGCCAACCTTTGATCCCAAGTGACAGAAATCGGCTTCCATGCCACTGAGACTCTCAGAACTGAGTATAAATTCGAATGCAAACGTTCAACCAGCATCTCGAAACAAACCTCTGACTTCATCCGTCTCCTCACTTCCAGATCTTGTACGACTGGAAGGAAATAAGTCTCGTCGAGATGGCTGCTGAAACTCACCTGATCATTTGCAACGATGGTGTGCTGTTCAATCTTGCTCAGAATTTTCTGGTACTGCAGGACCGAGGTGTCATCCCACACTTTTGAGTTCATGATCGTTACCCAATCTCTGTACAGGGAAAAAAGTAAAGCAGTTTCAGATCAACTGCGGTGGAATAATCAGAAGAGAGACCCAGTCAGAGTGATTTAGCTGTTACATGGAATTAGCGGCTCCCATCTTGGCCATGAGCATCTGTTTGTTGGGAAGGCTGCTGCAGGCGCTGAGCGCCGTAGCCGGGTAATAGAAGAGAAAAGCCAGGCACATCTCATCATTAGTTCCCAGACCTCCCTGTTAACAGAACACACATTCAACAATTTCACAGTAGTACAAGTCACGTCTCAAATCTGATTGGTCAAGTGATTAGTCGATTAATTTTCCATAACAGCTGCTCTGACAATAGTGCTGCTACGCTTCACAAGTTTATATATAATAGTAAGAAAATTAGGGGCAGTGGTGGTCTAATGGTATAGGGCGCTGGATCGCTGATCCAAAGATTGGGGGTTCGAGTCCCACTCTCCACAAGGTTGTCACTGTCCCCCCCAGTGCAGCTAACTGGGTTATCAAAGGCGGGCCATGTCTCTCACTGTCTCTGGTGAGAGGCATGTAAAAGAATCATTGCTGACTTTCGTAAAGAGTAGCTGCAAAGTCGTCAGCGTGTTTCTGTCCCTTGCTAAAAAGGGTTGTGACAGGAAGGGCATCCGACGTAAAAACCTCTGCCAAATCAAACGTGCGAATCAGATGATTCGCTGTGGCGACTCCCGAGTAAAAGGGAAAAAGCCGAAAGGAAGACAGACAGTAAGAAAATTAAAATGAATTTGAATTTAAAAATAAGTAAAGGAAAGGAAGCACAAATTTAAAATACAGTGGTATCTCGGTTCTCGAATACTTTGGAGGTCGAACAAATCGGAATTCGAACAAAAAATCCGGGATTTTTTTTTTGTATTGGAAATCAAACAAAATTCGCAAGTCGAACTCGAAAAATGCGCGAGAAAAAAAACGAGACAGAGAGTGAGGAAAAGTGCGCGACTTCCAGAAGTCGGTCTCTTTTGACTCTACTCGATCGCTGTGTGCGTGTGGATGTGTTTGCTCCTGTTCTACAAGGTACAGTATACCGTGCTTTTTTTGTTTACTCGATTAGATTCGCTAATAAACATGTCTCCAAAGAAAGCTACTGAGAAAAAGTCAGTTGTACGGAAAACTTGCGTTTAAGAAAGAGCTGATAGCGAAGCATGAATCAGGCGTGCGTGTTACTGATCTCGCTAAGGAATATGGCATGGCTCAATCAATGACATGCGCGACCTGAAGAACAAAGAGTGTGTTAACGCCAGTGATGTGGTGAAAGGCTCGACGGTTATCGGGTAACAAAGACCGCAAATGCTGTACTTAGTCCTATACATAAACAAGCAGCAGTGAGCAGGAGATAGCGTTAGCAAGAATGTGATCTGCTGCAAAGCTCGTGAAATCTACGATGATTTGGTGAAAAAAGACCTGAGCTCGAATCCTGAAGGGTTCCACTTTAAAGCAAGTCGGGGCTGGTTCGAAAATAAACAAAAAAAGAGACAAAATAAATTAATCTATGAAGAATTTTGTGTGTTTGTCGTGTTGTTTCACAATTAATATACTATTTGATGGAAACGACGTTATGAAATAACATTATGTTTAAAAAAGGTAGTTTTCTAGCGTCTTGTAAACGGTTTTAATCCGTTCCATTATTGGTAATGGGAAAAGCAGATTTGGAATTCGAACAAATCGGAACTCAAACAGCCTTCTGGAACGGATTAAGTTCGAGAACCAAGGTACCACTGTAGTTCTCTTATAGAAAAAAAAAAAAAAACCACATTTGTGTAAAATGTAGATAAATCCAGACACTGATCTCTGGAAGTCTTCCTGAGCCCATGCAGTGATTTCCACGACAGACTCAGGCCTGTTTGTAATGCAGCGCTTAGACTTTTCACCCTTTTATGATATTGTGTAATCAATAGATGACGAGATATTCAAGTCTGAAATTTTGTTGTGGGCAGCATCGTGATTAGCACGTCTGCCTCTCAGGAAGAAGGTCCTGGGTTAGATTCCCGGGCTCAGGTGTTTCTGTGTGGAGTTTGTTCTCCCTGTGTTTCCTTGGGATTCCTCGAGGTTCTCCACTTTCCTCTTATAGCCTAAAAACGTTAGACTGATTGGCTCTTCCAAATTTCCTATAGACATGAGTGAGAGTGTGAATAGTTGTGTGTGTGTGTTTCCCTGAACGGCCAGGCAAACTGTTCGAGGTGTACCCCGTCCTCGCAGCAAGTCGGCTGAGATGGACATCAGCCTCCTTGTGACCCGAGTAGGATTAAGTTTTTTTGCAAATGAATGACTGAATGAATGTAACTGTAAATGTTCATTGATGGCCATCAGCATGTTGGCAAACACCATGTACGGTTCTACTATTGATACGAACAGTACCTATCTTCACCTATCACTCACACAAAAGGTCTATCTATGTGTGGAACTGTGTGAGGTGCCCTCTTGCCTTAAATTCTCCACTGTCATCCCGGTCCCCAAGAAGCCCAACATCACAGGGGTGAATGATTACAGGCCTATTGCACTGATGTATGTGGTCATGAAATCCTTTGAATGACTGGTGTTGAGCCACCTGAAGGACTTCACATTCCCCCTGCTGGACCACCTGCAGTTTGTTTACCGGAGTAACAGGTCAACAGATGAAGCTGCCAACAAGGGTCTACACTACGTCTGGCAACACCGTCACTTCCCAAAGACATGTGCAAGAAATCTGTTTGTGGACTTCAGCACAGCGTGTACCAGCAATACCGTCATGCCTGAAATTTTCTACCAGATGCCTCCATCTGCTGGTGGATCACAAGCTTGATGACTGACAGCAGGCAACAGGTTGAGCTGGGGAGCATTTCATCCAGCACCCGGTCCATCAGCACCGGAGTCCTCCAGGGATGCGTCCTCTCCCTGCTTGCTTTTCTCCCGCTACACTAACAACTGTACCCCAGGGGACCCCTCAGTGAAATTCTTGAAGTTTGTAGGCAACACCGCTGTCACTGGTCTGATCAGGTGACAAGTCTGCCTACAGATGTTAGGTGGAACAGCTGGTCCTCTCCTGCAGTCAGAACCACCCTCTAACAAAACTTCCATCGCTCACAATTCTCAATTACACTGCGTCTACCATGGACACCTTCAGGATTTTTGGAACCACAAGCTCACAGGACCTAAAGTGGTCGTCCCACAAAGACACTATACAGAAGAACACCCAGCAGAGGATGTATTTCCTGCAACAGCTCAGGAAATCTAACCTGCTACAGGAGCCACTGATCACTTTCTTCAGTCACCTCCATCACACAGTCTTTCCTGGAGGACAGTGACAACCCGTTGAGAGTGGGGCTTGAACCCCCAACCTTGGGATCAGTGATCCAGACCTTTACCACCAGGCCCACCACTGCCCTGACTTCTAAATTGAAACACTAATATGCAGTCTCGTCTTTTTTTCTGCGAGCAGTGATTGAAACAGGTGCAAGATGTGCCTACGGCCAGGCTGAAGTGTAAACCTGCACCCACGCCGGACGTTTGCGGATAATATCGGACACCCCTGGTCAAAGTGAAATCCTCCGGGTCTTTTATACCTCATGTACATCATGTATTTTTCAACATTAGTTGTGTTGAATGTTTGAAACCGTGATGTTTAATGTTCTGAAATGAGAAACGACCAACCCAGGTGAGTCCCGTTCGGTTCTTCGTCTCGTATGTGCACTCCACCACCAGTTTGTCCCCCTGTGAGAAAATATCATGAAATTCGTCTTTAGAGTTCTGCCTGTTCTGTTATTCTTGAATTTCGTTTCTGAAACGTAGATAATTTGACACCTACAATCTTTACTGTTTTGGTTTTTCCCATGTTTGTCACTTGCTGGAATTCAAAATTGTAGTGTTCATTCAGCGCCAAGAAATCAATCTGCTTTCCGTCCCTAAAGAACACGAACACCATAATTACCGGCTGCGTGTGCTCTCTGTGTCCTTTCTCTACTTAAAACCATCGTATTCACTGTTTCAGGAAACTCCGCATGCAATCGCTCTCATGTTTCTGCATCATTTCCACCTCGTTAGCGTCTCTCCCACCTTACTGCTGCCATCTGATGGCGAACCCACATTAGGTCGGGTTTATA
The DNA here is from genome assembly GCA_024760905.1 of Plotosus lineatus. NCBI lineage: Eukaryota > Metazoa > Chordata > Actinopteri > Siluriformes > Plotosidae > Plotosus > Plotosus lineatus. The sequence continues at coordinate 3,465,882 of CM045751.1, read as the reverse complement.
AAGTTATAACACAGCATCACATCCTTAAAATATTTCACTCAGATGCTAATTAAATGAAAAAAATACCTATGACTTTTGATCACTCTACCTGATGTGGCCGACTCGCACCTTCCTTCCTGCCAGGTGTGTGTGCAGGATAACTGCGAAAACCTTCAGGTCGGCTGGCGCCGGAGAAAGTACCTGAGAAACCAGAACCGGCGATGATGAGCCGCAGAACAGCCTCGGAGTTCCATTTTAGAGTTTTTATTCTAATCAATGAGATTCGTGTACTGCAGTGTAGTGTTTAATTTCATTCATTCATTCAACCGGCGTACACAGAGGAAACCCACACAAACACGGGGGGGCCATGCAAACTCCACACAAAAACGCCCAGGCTGGGAATCAAACCCAGGGTCTGCTTGCTGTGAGGCAACCACTACACCACCGTGCCGCCCCCTTCCTAATTTAGTCGTATTCAATTCCCACCCATCAGGTATTTCCTTCAATAATATCACACGACCACCAGCGACCTGGGGTGGGTGGGTGAAAGCATGCACACGCCCCCTCCTTGATATACGCAATACGTATTTGGTTGTGGTGCAACACACTCGGAGGGAAAGCATTATCTGCCACTCGTATGAATGAGCTTGTAGATTCCAATGATTGGCTGGTGATCGCTGTGAGTAACAGAGAAGCGAGCGTATGCTGTCCCTCCCTCCCTCCCTCCCATGAGAACTTGGCCAATTAGCAACCATGGACTCCTGGCTGTGGACGGCTGTGGCATTAAACCGAATTCGAACTTGCGATCTCTGGGTTAATAGTCATGTACCTTGTCGATGCACCACTTTTGAGCCCCGATCCCTTCATACCTACCAAAACACACTAAAATATTTCTCTTCCATGTTCTTCCTCCTTTACAGGATGTCACCCAGACAATTTTTAAAGCTGCACATAATTATGTCACTTTTCCACAATTGATTGTTCTCGTTATTAAGGATAGGAGTCAGTCAGAGCCTGACAGTAATATTAAATCAAAAGAGAAATTGTTTTCTGTACCTGGGGAAAGTAGCTGGTGTCACACAGGCCGTACGAGAGAAAGGATGTAGCCTTGGGCGGGATTGCGTATACCTTCCCAACTGTCGGCAGGAGACCAATCTGCAGTATGGCAGCATCGAACTGTCGCAGCTGAGCCGTATAGTAAAAACGCAAGCCTGAGTTATCAACAATACCTACACACACACACACACACACACACACACACACACACACTAAACAAAGGAAATCTGAAAAAATCTGAGTACATCTAAGAAAAAAAGTCGTCATCTGTCATGCTTTGGGGCCTGATATTGATCCGAAGCGTGGGATGGTGGAGTAGTAGTAGTAGTTAGGACGTCCACCTCACGGGAAGAAGGGCAGGGTTGTGAGTCCTGGGCTCTGTCAGAGCATTTCTGTGTGGAGTTTGCATGCTTTCCATGTGCTTACATGGGTTTCCTCCAGGTACAGTGCTACCTTGACTTACGAAGGCTTTTATATCGAGTTTTCCATGATACGAGTTTCGATCCACCAAAAATCTGCCCCATCCAACCAGCAAAATTTTGATTTACGAGCTATACTGGGGAAACGGCTTTTCCGGACCGATTAGCCTCGTATTCTTCTGCGTGTATTCCGCCGCACTCCAAGAAGCCTTGTGCAGTGCTTCTCAATTATTTTCTGTGATGGGAAGAAAAAAAACACACCCCCAGTGCCCCGCTGACCACTATAAATAGTGTTTACTGCACTTCATATTGTTTGCTCGTTGCTTTTCCCCTACACCATAGTGTAACAATGAGCGCACCGCTGCCACATACCGTAGTGGAGGTGCAATTACACTTAATTGTAGTACAGTATGGCAAAAAAAGCATGTTCCCCAGGCTTGTTGTGAGCTCCCACAAGGCCAGTGCTTCTCAAATAGTGGGGCGCACAGTGTGATACCGGGAAGGCGCGTATGACCCTGGGGGCCATGCTTTTTCCTGACACCATAGTGTAACAATAAGCGCACCACTGCCACTTACTGTAGTGGAGGTGCAATTACACTTAATTGTAGTATAGTCTGGCAAAAAAGCATGTTCCCCAAGCATGCCCCGGCATCACACCGCACGCCCCACTATTTGAGAAGCACTGGCCTTGTGGGAGCTCACCACGAGCCTTTCCTTGTTGGCATTCGTAGTGTGCACCTACACAAAATTCTCCTCCTCCTCTTCTGTTACGCACCACCTCCTGCCTGTTCATGTGACATCTTCGCCGTAATGATGGGAAGGGTTCGTTTACTGACTGTTTATTCTTGTTTTATTATTATTAATGTTAATGTACATGTATTATTATTATTATGAAATATTTATTGTTTTTACATGTTTATCTTTAATATATTATGTAAAATATACCTGTTTGTCTCAGGTTATATGAGTGTGGGAGGGGCTTGGAACGGATTTTTTGGTTTTCTGTTATTTCTCATTGGAATAATTGTTTCATCTAACGAACTTTTCGGCTTACGAGCTCGCCCTCGGAACGGATTAAGATCCCACTGTACTCGGGTTTTCTCCCACAGTCCAAATAACATGCACATTAGGCTAAACCGGTTGTTCTAAATTGCCCCTAAGAGTGGGTGGGAATGTGGATGGTTTTGTGTGTTGGTCCTCCAATTTATTGGCAAGCTGTTCAGGGTGTGCACAGCCTTCACCCAGAGTCGACTGAGATAAGCTCCACTCTCTCTGCGCCCTGAGGATAAGTGGTTCGATGAAGGAATATGAATAAATGAATGATAATGATGCCGGATATCATATCAGTGGTAATGCAAACCCTGATCTTGGGGTTCTCTGGTTGTTGTATTTCTATTCAGTGTCATCAGCATGCTGCAGTCATAATACGCTGAACTCAGGGGCGTGGCTAAAAAACGAGACATTTTCCCACCCTTTATAGTTTGTTAGTGATTCACAGTGTTTTTAATCATTCTACTGAACCATTCATCACAAATGGAAAAAAGGTTAGAAAAGTGGCTTTGGGACTAAAAGGTGTATTTATACCTGCAGTCTTGTACGGATTGTTGTAGTGCACTTCAAGCCTGTAGAAGGTTCCATTTCCATCTCCACCCACAGGAAGTCCTGCCACTTCAGGAAATTCAAAAGCCTGGAGATGCAATTAATAAGTAAGGAATTACGTAAATAAACAAATGAATAAATAAATACTACTACTAATAATAAATATTAATATCCCCTGCAGGATCCGATCGGGCCAAGCCAAGCCAAGAGGATCTGCACCAATCTCAAAGAATTAGAAACAGGATCAGATAAATAATTCTGTGATGTCATTGCCCTTGAACCCATCTAACATTTCAATTATATGCACCCCCCCCTATTCCCCTAATTTACTCATATACAATTCTCACCCATCAAATACTGTATTGTCTTCCCTATCATATGACCACCACAACCTGGGGAGGAGCGTAAGCATGAACATCAGTCTACGTAACAGTGCTTCCACCCGCTTCTTTACGAACGGCTGTGCATGTGTATTCAGGAGCAGCTAACCACACTTAGAGGTAACACTCTATCTACCCCTCGTACGAATGAGCTCACAGGCTGAGTGACAAGAACGTGAGCATATGCCATCCCTTCCTTCTCTGAGAGCCTTGTGAATTCGCTGCCATTGTCTCCCAGTCGGAAATGGCTTCATCTTCAAAACATGATTTGAACTATTTGTTTGTTGTTGAACAATTAGCAACTGTGATGGCCTGGCGAGCGGTCCAGGGTGTACCATGCCCGCGACCCTAGTTAGGATTCAGCGGCTTAGAAACTCGATGAATGTACAAGTAACAAGGTTAAGGGTTTGGTTTAAAATTAGCAAAAACACAACATACAATCCACTTGCATCCACGCTAATGATAAAAGAATGTTAAGGAATTTCCAAATACCTATTTATATATATATATATATATATATATATATATATATATATATATATATATATATATATAATGTTGTTACCTAATTTGTTTAACTGGGTTTTCTTCAGATACTTTTAAAACTTGTGTGAAGATTGATGATGTCATCGATCATAATTATGTAAAAATGGGGTTAAAACTCTGGCACTGTTGTACTGTATACATAAGCCCAGTAGGACACTTGGTGGCACCTCAGTCATTGAATCATTCATTCATTTTCTGAACCGCTTAATCCTAATTAGGGTTGCAGGGAGGCAGGTGTCTATCTCAGCCGACATTGTGTGAGAGCAGAGTACACCCTGGATTGCTCAACACGCCGTCGCAGGGCAGAAACATGCTGACAGCAGTGCAGCTCCTCTTTACGAAAGGCAGCAGTGTTTCTTTTTTCTTTTACATGAACCTCCCACCACAGACAGTGAGAGACATGGCTGGCTTTGATAACCCAGTTAACTGCACTGGGGGGGACCACACAGCATGGACAACCGTTGACAATGGGGCTCAAACCCCCAACCTTCAGATCAGTAATCCAGCACCTTACCACCGGCCCACCACTGCCCTGTCATGGAATCATTTGAATTTCATGAAGCACAACCGGAACCCTGAAAGAAAGCCATCACTCACTCCTCCGCCGACCCCCCAAACGGCAACGGCCTGAATGCACTCGGGTTCCTTGTGTTTAGTGTAACACTCCTCCTCAAGGGGCTCGGTCACTGATGGTGGACATTGGTACAGCAACAAATGATGCACGACGTCCAGGTTCTGGATCACTGGTTCGACCTGAGGAGCAAAGATTTTAACACGGCGAGAATTTCTTTAGTATCAAGCAGAATAAAAACTCATACACGACTTCTCAGTGTAAATCACATGACGCTCCGGGATAGAAATACAGAAAACATTGCTACTCACACGGTAGATGTGGTACTTCCTGTCAAATTCTGGAAGTCTCATAACCTTACAGTGGTAGTACGTGTATTGGGCAGGCACTATAAGCTGTAAATAAATAAACAAATACATAAATAAATAAAATATCTATTGAGTAAACCAGTTTATTTCCTTATATATATATATATATATATATATATTTGTCTTCCTTTCGGCTTTTTCCCTTTTACTTGGGAGTCGCCACAGCGAATCATCTTGATTCGCACGTTTGATTTGGCAGAGGTTTTTTTTTACGTCGGATGCCCTTCCTGTCACAACCCTTTTAGCAAGGGACAGAAACACGCTGACGACTTTGCAGCCTACTCTTTACGAATGTCAGCAATGGTTCTTTTACATGCCTCTCACCATAGACAATGAGAGACATGGCCCGCCTTTGATAACCCAGTTAGCCGCACTGGGGGGGGGGGACAGTGACAACCTTGTGGAGAGTGGGACTCGAACCCCCAACCTTTTGGATCAGCGATCCAGCGCCCTATACCACTAGACCACCACTGCCCCATATATATATATATATATATATATATATATATATATATATATATATATATATATATATATATATATATATATATATATATATATATATATATATATATAATATCTCAATGGTGATTATCCATTGTGGGTTGCAGCTGAGCCTCAGGTTAATTCCAGTCAGCACTGGGTGAGAGGGAGGGGCTTCATCATGAACAGGTCAGCGGTCTACTATAGGTCCTCATTGGTGGGACGGGCAGCCATTCACACTGACCCTGTAGAGTAGCCAGTTGACCTCATGTACCGATCTTTGGACCGATGTAGAATCATGGCTTACTGGTGGAGTTTCAACACTTGGCGTGTTGATGAAACTGGTTAAGAAAAAGAGGTGGAGCTGCCCATTGCTCATGAATAGTTCTTGGCACTGAAAACACGGATGGTTCTGAGTCCATAGAGAAAGATTTTCCAGAAGTGAATCCTCCAGTTTCCAAATTTATAGAGAATAATGTTTTGGGGATTGTTGTTTGAATCGCCTGATCATCTCTGCTCAGGATATAAAATGTAATTGTTCGAATTCAACCATTTCTTTTGGCCTGCAGCCAAGGTCTATCATGACCCAGCCATTCAAACTTCTCACACTTGACTGGATTGGTACGGTGTATTTTTAAAATGTTGAATTTTGTCTTGATCTGCCGACCCAGTGCTACATTTCATCATCTTACACCTCCAATTATCTTTTTTTTTGTTTTTGTGGGTTTTTTTTTTATACAAGCTTTTATATTAATTTGTTAGTTTGCCTAACTGTTTCATCCTCAGCTCAGCCATGGTCCGGCAAGCCGTCTAGGGTGTACCCCGCCCTAGCCCAGAATCAGATGAGCTGGGCGCCAGCCTCCTCGTGACCCAAATTAGGATTAAATGGTACAGAAAATGAATGAACGAATGTTTCATCCTCGTAGAATCACAGTCGACTCCGGGCAAAGGCGGAGTAAACTCCGAACAGCTCGACAATCCGTCACGGGGCCAACACCCACACAACCATTCACACTCACACCTCGCGAAAATTGTTGGAACAGCTAATTAGCCTACTGTGGCTGTGTTTGGACCGTCGGGGATAACCTGAATACCACAGACAGGCCCTCGCTGAGCCCGGGGCTCGAACCCGAACCCTTCTTGCTGTGAGACAGATGTGCTAACTACTGTGTCACATGGGTTTTCTCCAGATGCTCTGGTTTCCTCACACAGTCAAAAAAAACATGCACAGTTGGCTAATAGGCTGTTCGAAATCACCCCGAGGTGTGAGTGTGAGTGTGAATGGCTGTGTGTGTGTGTGCGCTGGCCCCGCGATGGCCCGGTGAGCCATCCAGACTATCCCACACCCTTGCTCAGCATCAGCTTCCCTTTGACAATAACTAGGTTGAAGTGGCGTCGAAAATGGAAGAGAGAATGGCTGGATAAGAGTCATTGAGTCATACGTTGGTTATGGTCAGGTCAAAGTGTTTGCCGTCGGGGACGGTGGTTCGGGGCATGTAGTTCAGAAGGTTTACTTCCTTTGTCCCCCGCAGCCTTTTGTGATACCCAATGTCATCATTTGTACCATAGGCATAGATCAGCTTGACCGGCGTCTCCTGAGGACGAGATGAACGTGATTAGTGCTGAAGTGATGTGGAAGACTTTGTATGTTTGTTGTCGGTTACTTACAGAGATGGGAAAGTCGTGTTCATCACAAGCCTCGATGGATCGCCTGAACTTCATCACGGTTTGTCCGTCTGCCTCAGTCAGAGAGAGAACTTTATAGTCTTGTTTCTGATCCACATCTGGCATGACGTTCCCATCTGCATTCATATCCTTCATGAACACAGAACACATGGAATAGTTTAAGAAGTACAGATTTTATTTCCAGATCGATATATTGTTCGGAAGTCCACACATCACCACTAGGAGGTTCTGGGGTTGAGTCCTGTTGTCAGCGAGGGCGTTTCTGGGTGAAGTGTGCATGTTCTCGCTGTGCTTGCATAGGTTTCCTCAGGGTACTCCAGTTTCTTCATGCAGTCCAAAGACATGCACTTTAGGATAATTGGCTGTTTCAGATCGCCCCCTAGCTGTGAGTGTGAGTCTGGCGGCATCTTCAGCGTGTATCCTGCCTTCTCCCAGTGTTTGCTCAGATAGCTACCAGGTGGACCGCCGAGTGAGTGAGCGAGCGAGCGAGCGAGGCAGCGACTTTACTCTGTGGGTGGAATGTTGGTGTAGTGGTCAGCACGTCCCGTCCGCATCACATGGTTTGAGTACCGGGCTCGGGCGTTTCTGTGTGGAGTTTGCATGTGTTTTCTCTGGGCCGTCCAGTTTCCTCCCACAGTCCAAAGACATGTCCTTTGGGCTTTTTACACCCGAGCCATGGTGGCTCGTTAGGCCGGTGCTTATCCCCGGTTTCCATAGCGCGAAGCGACCAGGAGTTCATCTCCTCCTGGATGGGACGCTGGTCCATCACAGCTTACCTTCCCAGTACATTTTTACTGGTTCCCATTTATACTGCTGGGTGAACAGAGGCACACTTGTGGATGAGACTTTGCCCAGGGGTCTTAGCACAGTGGGGGTCTGACTGGGATTTGAACACATAGCCTCCCGATGCGCTTCATGAGCACAGCTCCCTAACCACTATGCCACCGTCCCCACTCAAAGACATGTACAGGACATTAGCATAATTGGCTGCTCCAAATATCCCTCAGGTGTGAGTATGAGGTGGAACGGTTGTGTGTGTTAGCCCGGAGATGGACTGGCAAACCATCCATGGAGGACCCTGCCTTCGCTGCGAGTCAGCTGAGATAGGCTCTCGCCCTCTCACAACCGATGTAGTAGCAGTTTGGAAAATAAGTGAGTCGGTGACGATTTTAGTCTGTGATTATAAATCTAAAGCAAGTCACTATTAAAAAAATACATGAGCGTGACGCTGCTCATCAAAATATTCACCCGCTGCTCATACTATACTACATTTTATATATACACTGTATAACAGTGTGATCGGGAGATTTCACCTCATAACAGTACACAATGCTGCCACTAGAGACCACAAAGAAAGCTTCTCAGTAAATATCTCCTTAGAGAAACGTTCCTATGGCAACAATAACGAACATGATCTCAGGGGTGCCGTGCTTTCATCTCCTGATCTTTCCATTTCCCTTCCCTTGTATATCATGTGTTCCTCCCCCTGTTCCTGTGCGTTTCTCTCCGTGCGTATTGGTGTGTTTAGAGGTTGGTCTTATGCTTACAGCGGAACCTTGACTTATGAAATTAATCCGTTCCAAGGGCGAGCTCGTAAGTCAAAACGGTCGTTAGATAAAATAAAAATTCCCAACGGAAATAATAGAAAACCAATGAATCCGTTCCGACCCCATCTCAAACTCGTATAACCTGATACAAACATCGATATTTCACCTAATATATTAAAGATAAACATCTAAAAACGATAAATATTTCATCATCATAATAATAATAATAATACATGTACATTAACATTAATAATAATAGTAAAACAACAATAAACAATAAGTCAACAAACCCTTTCCGATCATCGACTGCGGCGGAGATGTCATGTGGGCAGGCAGGCATGAGGTGGTGCGTAACAGAGGAGGACAATTTTGTGCATCTTCACGCTACAAATTCCAGCGAAGAAAGGCTCGTGGTGAGCTCCCACAGGACCAGTGTTTCTGAAATAGTGAGGCGCTTCCTCCCTTGGAGGGCACGGTGTAATTGCACATCCTCTACAATAGGTGGCAGTGGCACTCTCATTGTCTTGCTATGGTGTAGGGAAAAAGCACCGAGCAAATGATACGAAGTGCAGAAACACTATTTATAGTCTCGTATGGGGCGCTGGGCATGAAATTTTTTTTTTTTTTTTTCCTATGGGGCATCACAGAAAATAATTGAGAACAAGGCGTTCTTGGAGTGCGGAGGAATACACACGGACGAATACTAATTGGTGGGATCGAAGCTCGTATCATGGAAATTTTTTTTATAAAAGACATTTGTAAGTAAACGGTATCCCTGTGCTATTGAATGCCCCTGGTTTATATAGATGATCCGTTCATTTCCCTGTCACTCACAGAGAATAACCAGCCAATCTCCGGTGTCTGTGAGCTCATTCATATAAAAGGGGCGGATCATCTTTTCCCTCCGAGTGTGTTAAGTCACTTCCAAATATACATGCACAGCAGTTGGTAAAGAGGCGGGTGGCAGCAGTCACAGTAATGCAGGGGGCACGTGCATTCTTATGGCCTTTTCTGGTTGGTGGTGGTTGTATGATAGGAAAAGGAAAACTTGATGGGTGGGAACTGAAGACTGAAAAAATGGTGGGTGGAAGGTCAGGAGGTCAAGTCGCAGTACCACCAAGTTCTTTTGAGCTCTTTTAGTACTTACACCACTCCTGGGCCGTTGAGAAAGCCGAGTTATCCTGGGAAGATCCAGACGGTGGCAGCATGACCAAAACCCTCTTCATCTCCAGAGATTCTTGGGCTCTGAGAATTGATTCAACAGCAACTTTATCCAGGTAGCGGCACCACTCTATAAGTTCACGTCGCCTTTGACCATCTTCCCTGATGAACTTAATAAATGCTTTTTTCCGCGCCATAATCCAGGTTCAGCTTGACCTTCTGTATAATTCATGATGAAAGTGGAAACCTTTGAGATGGTGTAAGCAGTCATTGTTCAGTGTAAAAACGCCATCTTTGCACCAATCTCACTGTTTAACCCTGATAGAGCACAACATGATGTCATGAACAGGGAATGGCTCACGATGGAATTCATCTCGGAATGGAGACACGAGCTTGAAAGAGAAGGAAGTGTTTTCTTTGTTTGGACAGACCATAAAAAACAGGCGACTGGGTTTGATTCCTGGTTGAGTGCCTTTCTGTGTGGAGTTAGCATTTTCTCCCTGTGCTTGCCTGGGTTCCTCTGGGTGCTCTGGTTTTCTTCCACGATCCAAGGACATGAGCACTGGATCAACTGTGTCCTCGAAATGGCCCATAGGTGTGAATGTGGGTGGTCATGGTTGTGTTGGCCTGAAAAACCCAACGGGCAATGGCTTGAGATTTCCGTGTGACCCTGACAGGCGGTCACAGTAATGGATGGACAGACAGATGTTGTGGATGATGTTACATTTTGCTGAAAGTTGTGTCTTATGGTGTGTCGTAGTTGTTGTTGGTTTTCCTTCATTCTTTGGTTGAACGAGCCAGTGTGCACCAGAGACCTGTTCAGGTTCTATTTTGCATCAGCATTCCTCTGCGACCCGGGACTACTACACCTCGCCACACTATTTGGATCGAGCCTATCTGAGACGACACTGGAAGAAAACAGGCTACACCATGAACCATCGCCCGGCTAACACACAGACAATGATTCACATTTTCATTTACTCCTCGGGGCAATCTGGAACAGCCGGTTAGTCTACTGTGAATGTCCTTGGACTGTGAAAGGAAACGAGTACCTGGAGGAGACCCATGCAGTGTCCACCCTTACACTCAGAAACACCAAAGCCCGGGACTTGTACCCAACACATTCTTGTGTCCAAAATAGATAATTAATTTATTCGTTGTCCAAGCCACTCAATCCTAATTAAAGTCACGTGGAAGTTGGCACCCGTCTCAGCCGACTCTGGTGAGAACAGGGTACAGCCCGGATAGCTTGCCATGCCGTCACAGGGCTAACATATACACAACCGTTCACAGTTCCACTTGCACCTCGGCTTGATTTGGAACAGCCATGTTTATTTTTGGACCGTGGGAGGAAACTGGAGTTCCCGGAGGAAACCCGGGCAAACCTCACACAGAACCGCCCGAGCCGGGACTTGAAGCCAGGTCTTCTTGCTGTGAGACAGACCAGTACGCCACCGCGCCGCCCGTGAAACAGATAAAGGTGTATAATAAATTTGGAGGTGGTTGACGGCTTATATTTTCCTCGAGACATCCGTCCGTTGATTCTGTGCGAGTCTGTCTGTCTTCCTTTCGGCCTTTTCCCTTTTACTCGGGAGTCGCCACAGCGAAGCATCTGATTCGCACGTTTGATTTGGCAGAGGTTTTTACGTCGGATGCCCTTCCTGTCACAACCCTTTTTAGCAAGGGACAGAAACACGCTGACGACTTTGCAGCTACTCTTTACGAAAGTCAGCAATGGTTCTTTTACATGCCTCTCACCATAGACAGTGAGAGACATGGCCTGCCTTTGATAACCCAGTTAGCTGCACTGGGGGTGATTCTGTGCGAGTAAACTAACGTAAAATATTTAAAGCCATGTTCTTTATCGTAAAATGAGTAAGAATTACCTTAAAGTATATCCCATCAGAGCCGACTCCTCCGATAACGATATCCGATCCAGCCATTCCTCCATCAGGACTGAACCCAAATCCGACCCATCCCGTGGTTTTCACCGTCACCTCGAATGTGATGGTGTCCTCTACCACGTCAAAACCCCATCTGAGCAGGATGTCAGTGTTCGAGTCCAGATACTCGGAGAAAGGCAGCGTTGGATTGACATCAGCTCTTGATGTTCGGTCCAAGAACAAGACCAGAACCATGAGGAGAACAAACACAGCTGTCATGGCAGCCAAACGTTCTTAATGACCTCGTTATGTCCGCCACGAGCAAACAGTTCTGTGCTTTGAAACTCTTCATGTACTTTTATAATCCCCCGTACAACACTCAAGCCTCCCTCTCTTTCGTCTCCTCCCGCTCTGTCAACCTCCCCCGTCTCTCTCTCTCTCCCTCCCTCTGTTTCTCTTTCATCCCTCTCTCTCTCTCTCTCTCTCTCTCTCTCTCTCCCCCTCTCTCTCTCAAACTACCCCTTCTGTCTCTCACACACTCTTCATTGTGTCACACTTTATCAGGTTTCCAGTTGACCAGAGAGAAATGCTGGGAATTGCTAAATATAATGTGAGTAATGAGAAGAATATTTTGTTCATGAAAGAGGGGCTTGTTTGGTGAATAAACACACAACACCTGTAATTATACTTCTGGTAAAACTCAGTTAGCTGTGAGCTCTGATTAATATTTTCTGCAAAGGAAATACAGCGGTACCTTGACTTACGAATTTAATCCGTTCCGAGGGCGAGCTCATAAGCAGAAAAGTTCGTTAGATGAAACAAAAATTCCCATAAGAAATAACGGAAAACTAATTAATCCATTCCAGCCCCCTCCCAAACTCATATAACCTGCCACAAACACGTATATTTCACCTCATATATTAAAGATTAACATGTAAAAACAATAAATATTTCATAATAATAATAATAACAATAATACATGTACATTAACATTACTAATAATTAATAATAAAACTGGAATAAACAATAAGTCAACTAACCCTTCTGATCATTGAATGTGGGGAAGTGTCACATGGGTGGGCAGGAGGTGCTGCGTAACAGGAGAAGGAGAATTTTGTGCGTGTGCACACTACAAATGCCAGCGAGGAAGGACTTGTGGTGAGCTTCCACAAGGACAAATTCTTGTCAAATCATGAGGCATGTCCCCCTGAGAGAGTGTGTATGGCCCTGGGGAACATGATTTTTTTGCCATACTATACTAGAATTAAGTGTAATTGCGCATCCACTACAGTAGTTGGCAGTGGCGCTCTCATTGTCGAGCTATGGTGTAGGGAAAAAGCACCGAGCAAACAATACGAAGTGCAGTAAACACAATTTATATTCGCGCGAGGGGTGCAAAATGTTTTTGTTTTTTTTCCTTCCTAGAGGGGGCGTCACAGAAAATAATTGGGAAGCACTGCACAAGGTGTTCTTGGAGCGCAGAGAAATACACACGGAAGAATACGAGGCGAATAGGCCCAGATAAGCCATTTTGAGCAGAGTTCGTAAAGTGAATTTTGCTGGTTGGATGGAGCAGATTTTTGGTGGGATCGAAGCTCGTATCATGGAAAATTCATTCGAAAAGACACTCGTAAGACGAGGTACTTTTATTTCCACACACACAAATACGTTGGCAACACAACACATTCTATTCCAAATCAAAACATGAAGAAAACAAAATAAAATGTGCGTTATTCCTTTAAAGAAATTGAAAAAAGGGAATACAGTATTAGACTTAAAAATATCAGTGTGTTTTCTTTACAAACGCAATCATTCCGTGTATAAACCGATAATGGTAATGTTTTTGTTTTCCTTTGAATCACAGAACTCATTTTTATTTGTATAAACACTGTTTCTGAAACCTGCTGCACATCTGTGTCGCACGGAGTCGACCCGCTTCTGTTACCTGTGAGCAGGTGTTCCAGCCCAGGATGATCGGACTACATTCCTCAGATCTTCCGGATTGCTGGGTTTTGCCTCAGAAGCTGCGTTTCTGATGTCACTCCACAAGTTTTCTATTGGATTAAGGTCCTGGAATCTGGCTGCCGCTCCAGAACCTCAATCTTGTTGGTGCGAAACAGATGTTTCCCGTTTATTGTTGTGATTGGGGTCGTTGTCTTGTTTAAACCCATTTCAAGAGCATTTCCTCTTCATTATAAGGTAGCACGACCTCTTCAAGTCTTCTGATGCTTCCAAACGGACCCATCATCTCTGGATGTGATAAATAGGCCCCGACACCGTAGTATGAGAAACATCTCCATGTCACGATGCTGGCGTTGTCACAGCGTCTGGGACTCGTCTGACAACCTGTCTCCGGCCAGGAGAGCCAAAAAGACCAATCTTCCTTTCATCAGTCCACAGAATGTTGCTCTGGTTCTCTTTATTCCAGTCAGTGTGCTCTTTGGTAAATTGGACCCTCTTCGCGTCTTTTTTCAGCAGTGGGACATTGCAGGGCTTCTTGCCGATATCTCGGCTTCACATCGGTGTCTTCTAATGGTAACAGGACTCACAGGTCACTTTAGACCTACTTTAGTCTTCCCTGGAACTGATTGCTGAGTTCTTGTCATTTTTTTTTAGATCTTCTTCATCCAGTCGAATGGTAGTTTTTCTTCCAAGTCTTTCAGGTTTTTGTTCCATTTTAAACCAGTTTGGATCATTTTATCTGATCAGCCTCTCATTTTCTGCTCGTCTTTATATGTTTCCTCCTGTCCAATCAACTTTTTAATCAAGGTCCCCCGTTCTTCTGAACGATGTCCGGAACGACCCATTTTCCTCAGAATTTCAGAGAGAAATTTTATAACCAGCAGCTACAATATTTCCCGCCTTCGTTCCTTAAATAAGGACAATAATTGGCTCCTGTTTTTTTAAAGAATGAATGACATCACTCATTAACGTCCACACTGATATTATTCTGAACACGCCCCTTTCAAGTAGTGATTCAATTACACAGAATCAGCAGCATGCTGGTCAGCACTGTTGGTTCTGTGGATTCTATTCCTCTACTCGACACCTGATCAATTAGTTACCATCAACCATCAATGTCATTTCTACCGCCAACAAGAATCAGTCCAAATGTAAAGTGTACAATAATCCAGGAGGTCTAAAAAGAACCTTCGGTAACGTTGAACCAAATAAAGGCCTCTCTCCCATTGGCTATTGTTCATGTTTTGAGTTCACCATCAGGAGAGAACTGAACAAAAGTGGTATACAGTACTTGGCGAGGCTGCAAGTAGAAAACCACTGCTCTCCCAAAAAAACAAAAACAACCTTCAAATCAAAACATGAACACCCTTCTATAGTTTACTAAAGATCGTGGAAAAGCCAGAAGGTCTGTGGATGGCTGAGACTAAATTTTTATTTTTTTATTTGTATTTTTTTGTTTAAATGAGAGCCATTATATTTGGAGAAGGAAGATACAGCATTCAAACCTCATTCTGTTTGCTATCATGGTTTGGGCTTGTTTTGCTGCTTCTGTGCCAGGACAGTTTGTCATTATTAATTGAACAATTCATTGTGAGTTATATTATCAAATTTTAAAGGATCATGTCTGTGAGGGGGCAGTGGTGGTCTAGTGGATAGGGCGCAGGATCGCTGATCCTAAGGGTGGGGGTGCAAATCCCCACAAGGTTGTCACTGCCCCCGACCCCACCCCACCCCACCTCCTAGTGCAGCGAACTGGGTTATCGAAGACGGGCCATGTCTCTCGCTGTCTATGGTGAGAGGTTGATGTAAAAGAACCGTTGCTGACTTTTGTAAAGAGTAGCTGCAAAGCCATCAGCGTGTTTCTGTCCCTTGCTAAAAGGGTTGTGACAGGAAGGGCATCCGACGTAGAAACCTCTGCCAAATGAAATGTGCGAATCAGATGATTCGCTGTGGCGACTCCCGAGAAAAGGGAAAAAGCCGAACGAAAGAAAGAAATGTCTGTGAGATATAAACGCAAGAGAAAGTAGGTCAGGGACCCTAAAAACATTAACCATTCTACCAAAGACTATTTCAACATGAATAAATGTAATATTGTAGAATGGCCAAGTCAATGTTCTAATCTTAATACCTGGCCTTCCCTTAGCAGAAGTCCCTGCTTCCTCATTTGTCTTTAAAGTTATTTCAGTTCAGCTCTTTTACTTTATTCCGGATTCCCAGTAAATATGCAGCCTGCAAAACCACCCCACCAAAGAGTGATTCATTCCGGCGGTACATTTTTTTTTTTTTGGTGTGATGTAACGTTGCCAGTAATCTATACATTGCCATGGGACCAAAATTCTGGCCTG
Organism: Plotosus lineatus; assembly: GCA_024760905.1. Taxonomy (NCBI): domain Eukaryota; kingdom Metazoa; phylum Chordata; class Actinopteri; order Siluriformes; family Plotosidae; genus Plotosus; species Plotosus lineatus. The sequence continues at coordinate 3,449,897 of CM045751.1, read as the reverse complement.
AGTTCCTTTCCAGTGCAGACTCTGTCTTTCCAACTATATATAGATGTTGTTTTTTAATGAACAATAATACCGAGTTTGTATTCATGTACCGTATATATTGTTAACATTATCAATCATTAATCAGAACCAATATTCATTGTGGTTTTAAATTTATAAATAGTTTGCCAGAATGAACTTCATGACCATGGGGCTGGTGTGTACAGTGTATATTTTGGGTTTAGGTATATGTTCCCTCAGCCCAATCTGTTTACACAGTCACATTATGGGGACCTGTCTTCCTTCTGGGGATAAAAAAAAAAAAAAACGTGAGGCCAGGTTAGATCATAGTGGTGAGGATAATGGGTGTAACGGGAGGCAAATGGTAAATATAGTAATGGTTAGGGTGAGCTTATCTAATCTATATATTTCCCTTTGAAGTATACAAACCAGACTGTGTGTGTGTGTGTGTGTGTGTGTGTGTGTGTGTGTGTGTGGGCCCAAGATGTTTCTGAGAAATGTTCTTCACGAGTTTTAATCAGAAATGTGTCAGAACACCAGATAAGCAGCAGAGGGCGCTGTGGAGTTCCACATGAGACAGCGATGACATTGGAAAGAAAAATGTGTGTGTGTGTGTGTGTGTGTGTGTGTGAGAGAGAGAGAGAGAGAGAGAGAGAGAGAGAGAGAGAGAGTTAGTCCACCCACACAGCAAGAAGTTCATGGGTTTGAGTCCCAACCCATTGCAGGGCAGAACCACGCTGATGGCAATGCAGCTCCTCTTTCCAAAAGGCAGCAATGGTTCTTTTACAGGAACTTCTCTCCACAGACAGTGAGGGACCCGGTTGGGCTTTGATAACCCAGTGAAATTCACTGCAGGGACAGCAGTGACAACCCGGTGATAGTTGGGCTTGAACACCAAACCTTGGGAGCACCTTCCGACTGGGCCACCGCCGGCCAGATATGGAGCAATAAAAATTGAATTTTTTCAAACAGGGCTGACCCGTGTGTGCACTCACTGCATGTGGAGTTGTAGCAGCAGTGGTGGTGTAACTTCTACAGTCCAAACACACACACGTGAGATGAACTGGCTGTTCCAAATCACCCTTGAGATGTGTGATGGTCCAGCAAGCTGTTCAGGGTGTACCCCGCCTTTGTGTAGTGTTGGCTGACAGTGATGGGATTACGCGGTCTGTGTAATGACTGTGACATGTTCACCTCGACATCCCAGTTTGGGGTGTTTCCGTGTGGAGTTTGCATGTTCTCTGCGCACTTGTGTGGGTTTCCTCCGGATACCCCGGTTTCCTCCCACAGTCCAAAAACATGCACATGCATCCAACTGGCTGCTCCAAATCTCCCCGAAGTGTGAATGATTTGTGTGAGTGAGTGAGAGTGTGTGCGTGTGTATGTGTGTGCGAGAGTATGTGCAAGAGTAGTGTGAGTGAGTGTGCGAAGAGTGTGTGTATGTGTGTGCGTGTGTGTGTGTGTGAGAGTATGTGTGAGCGAGAGTAGTGTGAGTGAGTGTGCGAAGTGTGTGTGTGTGTGTGTGTGTGTGTGCGTGAGAATGTGTGCAAGAGTAGTGTGAACGTGCAAAGTGTGTGTGTGAGTCTGTGCAAGAGTAGTCTGAGTGAATGTGCGAAGAGTGTGTGTATGTGTGTGTGAGAGTGTGTGCAACAGTATGTGTGAGCGAGAGTGTGTGTGTGTGTGCAAGAGTAGTGTGAGTGAGTGTGCGTGAATGAGCAAAGTGTGTGTGTGTGTGTGAGTGAGTGTGTGAAGAGTGTGTGTGTGTGTGAGAGTGTGCGCGTGAGAGTACGTGCAAGAGTAGTGTAAGTGTGTATGCAAGAGTATGTGTGAGCGAGTGTGTGTGTGTGTGTGTGTGAGAGAGAGAGAAAGTGAGTGAGTGTGCGAAGAGTGTGTGTGCAACAGTATGTGTGAGCGAGAGTGTGTGTGTGTGCAAGAGTAGTGTGAGTGAATGTGCGTGAATGTGCAAAGTGTGTGTGTGTGTGTGTGTGTGAGAGTGTGCAAGTGGGTGCTTGGCGAGTGCGTGCAAGAGTAGTGTGTGTGTGTGCAGGAGTATGTGTGAGCGAGTGTGTGTGTGTGAGAGAGAGAGTGAGTGAGTGTGCGAAGAGTGTGTGTGCAACAGTATGTGTGAGCGAGAGTGTGTGTGTGTGTGTGTGCAAGAGTAGTGTGAGTGAATGTGCGTGAATGTGCAAAGTGTGTGTGTGTGTGTGTGTGAGAGTGTGCAAGTGGGTGCGCGCGAGAGTACGTGCAAGAGTAGTGTGTGTGTGTGCAGGAGTATGTGTGAGCGAGTGTGTGTGTGTGAGAGAGAGAGTGAGTGAGTGTGCGAAGAGTGTGTGTGCAACAGTATGTGTGAGCGAGAGTGTGTGTGTGTGTGTGTGCAAGAGTAGTGTGAGTGAGTGTGCGTGAATCTGCAAAGTGTGTGTGTGTGTGTGAGAGTGTGCAAGGCGAGAGTGCGTGCAAGAGTAGTGTAAGTGTGTATGCAAGAGTATGTGTGAGCGAGTGTGTGTGTGTGTGTGTGTGTGTGTGTGTGTGAGAGAGAGAGAGTGAGTGAGTGTGCGAAGAGTGTGTGTGCAACAGTATGTGTGAGCGAGAGTGTGTGTGTGTGCAAGAGTAGTGTGAGTGAGTGTGCGTGAATGTGCAAAGTGTGTGTGTGAGAGTGTGCGAAGAGTGTGTGTGTGAGAGTGTGCAAGTGGGTGCGCGCGCGAGAGTACGTGCAAGAGTGTGTGTGTGTGTGTGTGTGTGTGTGAGTGTGAGTGTACAGTGGGGATCAGAGTCCGCGGGGTGTGCAGTGTTGTTTCCGTTTTTGTTTGAGCTCTGAAGTTGCTTTGTGGTGACTGTGTGTGTGTGTGCGCGCGCGCGTGTGTGCGCGTGCGCGTATGTATGTGTGTGTATTAGTGAGACAGGAGGCGACGCGCTGAGCTGCAGTGCTGAGTCTGGAGATAGTTGGCGGGGCTCCCGGTGCGTGATCGGTGTTGAAGCGGGTCGGAAGCGTGTTCGGAACCGCTGTGCTGTGCTGTGCTGTGTTTGGGTCGGAGCTCGCGTGTTGTTTTGGAGTTGAGCACCGAGCCGGAGGCGGTATAATGTCTGGATGAACAAACTCCAACAACAAGAAAGAACTTCTCTCATGACAGGATTACTGCGACCGTAATGGCATCGAAGGTGAACTTTGAGTTTCTGTCTATTTTACACAGTTTGAAGCGCTTTGGCGTTTATTTTCCACTTTGCTCCAAAAAACCCCCCAGTTTTCTGGCAGCGGCGCGCGCCAACATTCCGCCCGGGTGTGTTTGATTAGTTTCACACTCTCGTTATTTCTACACGTTAACATTGTACTCGGTGTACGTGGAGGCCAATTAGTGGAAATTCTGACGCACAGTGTGTAAAAAAAAAGTGTAAATTCGCAACATTTTTCTGTAAACATGGGAAAAAATTATCATGAGGAGTCTTGTGACATTTCACTCCTGTTCCAGTGCGGGTCATGACGTCGCGCAAGGCATGATGGGATATGGAGTTTACGTGTTAGCATAGCGCTGTGGTGTTATACAATTTAAAACCATTGTGTACGATTTACAGAAACTGCAGAAACTGTTATAAATAATTCTTGTGAGAATTAGAGCGCGTAAACCGATCATATTTGCTTTTTTTTTAGCTTTCAGAAAGTTAGCTCTGCTAGCATGCTAATTCAGTCAGCTGTAACCTCATCGTGTGGTGACAAGAAAACAAACTTTCAACAATTTCGCGTATTCTTTTCAAAATATTTTCATCTTCCTTATGATTTTCAACGTCTATTTTTTTTTTAATTTACCCATTTCGTGTGATCAAGATCGGGTTTTATTTCAGGCTCCTGTGCCTTTAATTGGCCAGTGTTTCTGACCAGTCACCAGTCTTTGACCTAATTTACGTTTGTTGTTTATTCAGTATAAATCCATGAAAAAAAAGCTACAGCCAGGTTTACGTAATTTGAGATTATTTATTTATTTTGATTACTCCATATGTTAAAACTGACAGGAAAGACGAAGCTACAGTATAAGAGCACGAGGCAGACAGACGTTCAGCACAGACATGTTCTTCTCACTTGTGGTTTAGATGGTGACAAATATGATGATGGCATCAGTTCTGAGTGTCGGTTCATGTTTATGAAATTATAACACTTCTGTTTCACAACCAACAGGGCCTGGGTCTGGGATTTGAGATTCTACTTGGGGTTTAGGTGTTCTCCCTGTTCTTGTGTGGGTTTCCTCCAGGTACTCCGGTTTTCTCCCCATTGCCATAATGAGGCCAGGCTTAAATTATTTGTTGGCAATAACATGATTAAAAAAAAAAAGATTCACCTGGGAGGGAGGAATTTTTCTTTTTTTCCTGTGCAGGCCACCCAGGATTCGCGGGAAATGGTTTTCATACATCAGGCTATATTATGTGTGTGATGTTGTAAACACAGTCGAATAAAATAAATATCTTATATTTGAAACCAACATACTGAATATCAAAGTTTATTCTTTTAATATTGTAATCAACAGAGTATCAAGGTTTCTTCAACACATCAACTTTTAATATCGCACTCAACAACTAACAAATACCTTCGTCACGCTCCACACTGTCGCTGGCGGTTTATAATGAATGTGTTTGTTCGAAAATGTCAGCAGATGTGTAATTCAATTTGAAACGCATTAATTTATTTATTATTTTCATGCTGGGACCTTTTAATAGTGACCGCAAACAGTTTTTTTTTGCCTCATCATTGTCCCCTTCCATCATGCTTTCCGCCTTTGTTGTTAAAGACAGTATTGACCAATGAGAATCACTGTTTCACCCAACTGGTGAAATTGACCAATCATAAGGCGCGGTTGATACTGATTTTGCTTTGGTCACTTTTTAGTACAGTGTAGGGGACACACGTGGTTTTTCAACACAACCGGCCGGTATCCAGGTCTATCTCGACTTGTTCGAGAATGACTTAACTCGAAATGACTTGCATGACGGTTTTTAAATAAAGGGAAAAATAAAGTTTACATAATTATTATATTATATATATATAATGTATTACGTATGTATGTATATATTACGATATATTATATTTATTAATATATTAATATAATTGTATTATACAAATAAATTTGGCATAGCCTAGTCTAGGCTAGTTGAGAGAAAAGCTAAGTCATTTTTTTCGACTTAAAGTCGTCTCTCCTGGAACCAATTAACGACGTCAGCCGAGGTATACCTGTATTTTTATTTTTTGCATCTGCGAATGCTGTGTTACCGCCAACAAAGATATTTTCAAGGCTGGTATAAGATTAAGTGAGGAGGGAGTCTCGAGTTTCAGTTCCTTTGTAACCATAACCAAACATTTTCAATCAAAAAAGCCAACTCTGGGGCGGGCAGAGCACACCCTGGACGGCTCACCAGGCCATCGTAGGGTAGAAACGCGCTGACGGCTATGCAGCTCCTTTTTTGTGCTTTTACATGAACCTCCCACCACAGACAGTGAGAGACATCGCCGACCTTTAATAACCCAGTTAACTGAACTGGGTGGACAGCAGTGAGAAGTTGGTGATAGTAGGGCTTGAATCCCCAACCGTGGAATCAGTAATGTAGTACCCACCCTACCAGCGGGCAACCACTGCTGTGTCCGCTGTCCCTGGAGGAAACTGAAAATTACAGCAAATTTCTTCACTTGCGAAAAATTTGATGGTGTATAAATTACTCAGCTGAAAAAACACACAGAGAGACTCTGTTGTTACTTGAGTGGGCCTCCTACATAGATGCACTGTTCACACTGCCGTGTATGTGTGTGTGTGTGTGTGTGTGTGTGTGTCTGTATATGAATGAATGAATAACGATTCCTTTGTTCTTTATTGCTTTAGAAACGGTAAATCATTAGCGGAATAATTCAGATGTTTGCATGTGCACTCACACAGCGGTGATGTCATATACAGGAAGCAGAATTTCTGTGTCCACAAGATATCCATGGTAGTCAGAAATGAAACATGACCTGAATGTTTATTCATTGCCGAATGTTTTAATGAATACTGGAATTAATGAAAGTTTTAATGAATACTGGGATTATTTCTCTGCTCAATGTTCATTTGATGCATATTCCTCTTTATTTTGCCTTCATCTTCCTCCACGAAATCCTGGGTCGTGTCGTGGGGGCAGCAGCTTAAAGCCAGGATTAAAAATATCTTTGTTGGCGGTAACACGGCCGGTTGGCCAAAATTGTAGGTAAAAACCCTGCCTGGGCATTCACAGACACAAAAAATAAAAATATACCGGCCGGTTGTGATGAAAAACCACGTGTGTTCCCTGTCATACACTGTACTAAAAAGTGACCAAAGCGAAATCAGTATCAACCGCGCCTTGTGATTGGTCAATTTCACCAGTTCGGTGAAAGAGCGATTCTCACTGGCCGGGACTGTCTGAACAACAACGGCGGAAAGCATGATGGAAGGGGACAATGATGAGGCAAAAAAAAAAATTAATTCTCTGTCACTATTAAAGGTCCCAATGTGAAAATAATAAATAAATTAATGCGTTTCAAATTGAGCAACACATTTGCTGACATTTTCAAACAAATGCAAGTTATTTATAAACCGCCAGCAACAGTGTGGAGCGTGACGAAGGTATTTGTTGTTGAGTGCAATATTAAAAGTTGATATGTTGAAGACACCTTAATACTCTGTTGATTACAATATTAAAAGAATAAACTTTGATGTTCAGTATGTTGATTTCAAATATAAGATTGTGCTTACGTCACATACATAATATAGCATGATGTATGAAAAACATTTCCCCGCGAATCCCGGGTGGCCTGCACAGGCAAAAAAAAAAATGTTATTGCCAACAAATATTTTTTTAAGTCTGGCTTAAGCAATGAGGTCCAGACATTCCTCTCCCCAGACACTTCCGAATTTAAATTCTGTTGATTGAAAATTTGACCCCGTGCACTGTGTGCTTGCATTGTATAGTTACGATTAATATTTTGGACAATCTAAAATTAAAATAAATTTGCTTTTTTTTTTCTTAACAATGATGTAATCGAGGCTATAAACACTTTATATTAAACTTACTGTATATTATCTCACAGGCTTTTCTTTTTCATAAAGGTAAAATAAAACACACACAGAAGACCATTATAATGCTACAGATGATTTCCTTTCGGCTTTTTCCCTTGAACAGGGGTCACTAAAGCCAATGAATCGCACGTTCGACTTGGCATAGTTTTTTACGTCTGTAAAATTGTCCGTCAGAAAGTTTAAATGTACCACTTGACCTCTGACCTCCGACTGTTACAAAGCAGTGGGAGTGGTCTGAAGTCTTCATTAACCAATCAGAGTAAAGTAATGACGTGCCATGTAACAAAGGAAAAGAATCATCACTTTGACCAATCAAATGTGAGAATTCCACAGTGACACGGTATTACAGAAGAGCGCTTTGAACAATTTGGAAACAGATGTGGGTGTTTTCTTTGGGACAGACAAGAGTGGACAGAAATAGTCCGAGATATCTTGGAGGAATGGAACAGGTAGGAGTGTTCGGTGATGAAGTGAGAGAGAACACATTGAGATGGTTTTGGGATGTGCGTAGGAGGAGTGAAAGCTATATTGGTAGAAGAATGTTAAGAATGGAACAGTATAGTAGCAGTCCAAAGAGGAGATTTACGGATTTTATTGTCCCAATTCTTTGTGCGTATGATGGTGATTGTGATTGGCTACACTCTTATTATTATTATTATTATTATTGTTGTTGTTTTTTAGGATACTTTTATTTATTATTTTAAGTTGAGTAGGTTGCTCTGCCTTTGTGGGTTTTTTATATACAGACAGTACATGCGTGACCTGATACCTTGTATTGGATGAGCCAATCAAAATGCGCCATTGGTCTTATCAAGTGGGTGTGGATATAATAATTAATATTTATTTACTGAAGGCAAGGTTGGAGTTTGTTAAATTGTTCCTATGACAGAATGTTGGTTGGAGAAAAGTGTACGGGATGATGTGCGATAGGAGAGTGTCAGCAAGAATGAAAGGAAAAGTGTACAAGACGGTGGTGAGGCCAGCGATGTTGTATGGTTTAGAAACAGTGGTGCTGAGGAAAAGGCAGGAGGCAGAGCTGGAGGTAGCAGAGATGAAAATGTTGAGGTTCTCTCTGGGAGTAACGAGGATGGATAGGATCAGAAACGAGTACATCAGAGGGACAGCACATGTAAGATGTTTTGGAGACAAAGTCAGAGAGGTTAGATTGAGCTGGTTTGGACATGTACAGAGGAGGGATAGTGAGTATATCGGCAGTAGGATGCTGAGGTTGGAACTACCAGGCAGAAGCCCTAGAGGAAGACCAAAGAAGAGATTTGTGGATGTGGTGAAGGAAGACATGAAGGTCATTGGAGTAAGAGAAGAAGATTCAGAGGACAGGGCGAGATGGAGGCGGATGGTTTGCTGTGGCGACCCCTGAAGGGAACAGCCGAAAGGAAAAGAAGAAGACAGAATGTTGAAGTTTATTTTCATGACTTCCACACAGCCTGAAGCAAATAATTGGAATGAAACATACTCCATAGAAACTTGAAAAAAAATCTTGAATTAACTTTCTTTTTAAAAAGACACTGTTATCGCCAGAGCATAAGCACAGCGGAGCCGCATCTCATTCCAAGTTTTAAAAAAAATTTGTTTTCTTCTGTTTTTTTTTTTTTTTTTTTTAAATCATTTCGAAAGGATGACAATAATGCAATCGTGAGACATCGTGAATGTGTGGTGTTTTTGAGTGACGCAATATCCACCCTGGATAACATCTATTGACCAAGATAGTGAACCAATTGGATTGCGCTGTTCCGGCTTAGTATTTTGATATACACTATCTGTTATATTAAGAGCTGGGGATATATGCATATTTTTAGATAACGGGACTGCAGTCCTCTTAACGACACAAGAAAAATAGAAACGATAGAGATAAGAGCTGACATTTTGTCAGCAAAAATGAAACCTGGATTGTAGAGCGAGACAAACCAGTTTTAAACTCTCATAATATTTTGGTATCAGAGCAGAGGTAATGAACATGTGTTTGTGTGTGTTCCAACATGAAGGTCACTGTATTGTTGTTCAGTTCGCCCTCATATCCGGTACAGTAATGTAATTTGGGCGAACTGCCATCCAACCAATCCTGGTAGGATCCACAAGCTCCAGAGTGGGATCATGAGAATACTCTCCAGTACTAATGACAGAGAATACACAAGGATCCTATTTTAAAAAATTCAGACGATGAAATGTCTTTGACATCAACAAATACTACTCGCGGTGTTTTGTCGACAAAGGCATTAAGTTTTTCTATGCTTCCTTTATTTTTTAGAACATATTTTACCCTCAACACAAACGATTACAAACTACGAAGCGCCAACAGGATTCATGTCAAAAAATACAAAGCTGCTATGAGAAAATTAAGCCTTGAGCACAGTGTGCCGTCCCTCTGAAGCTCTCCTCATGGCTCCAGAACAAAATCAAATATTCTTTGGTTTAAAATTTTTAAGAATTTAAATTACAGGTATATCTCGACTTAAGTCATTTCAAGTTAAGTCATTCTTGATTATATGGTGGTTTTCAAAAAATATATGGAAAATTGAAATAAAGTTTGTCATTATAAAAGGCTTTTTTTTCATAATGTTTTTAAATTAGCACAGTGCTTCTCAATTATTTTCTGTGACGCCCCCTCTAGGAAGAAAAAAAAAACATTTCGGGCCCCCCAGTGCCCCGAGCATGACTATAAATCGTATTATTGTCTTATTGTTATGAATACACTTCTGTATAACATTGTATCTTTACCATTAAAAATAAAAAAAGCATGAAATAATTAAAAAAAACACTTAATTCTAGTACAGTATGGCAAAAAAGGATGTTCTCCACGGTCATACGTGCTCCCCCTAGCATCACACATTCCCCCACTACTTGAGAAGCACTGAATTAGCGGCAGCCCCAGCAAATTATACATATTCGTCATCATCACGACATTACTGGCACGTGATTCAAATTTAGCCAATGGCTGAGAGCTTTTGTTTCTCCCTCCTGCTGATTGGTTGCAGCTGATGTGTACACCTCTTTTTCTCCTTCGGGCACATGTTTTCAACGTGATTTCTTGAATTGCGATGTCACGTTTTTAATTATTTATGATGTCAATCAAACGCCCTGCATCCTCTGTCGCTTCTGGTAAGGAGCCTAAGCGCTTTATTTATTCATAAATATTATCACAGTACAAAATTAAAAAGTTTTTACTTGATCATTATTACTGTATTAATGAGTAAGACTGGCTATAGAATGTGTTTAACAAGCATATTTTAGCATATGTCATTGTTGTGTGTGTGTATATATATATTAGTTGTATACAATATTATACAAGTAAATTTTGCGAAGGCTCGTCTAGAGACAAGCTAATTCGATTTAAGTTGTTTTCAACTTACATCGTCTTTTCTGGAACCAATTAACTATGTAAACCGAGGTCTACCTGTACTACAAGTAATATATTGAATAGATTAAAATCTACAATGTGACATCCAACAGTCAGTGAAGTAGAAAACCTTACTTTTAAAAAGCAGTTAATACGTACTTAATTTGAACCAAATTAATTCGGTGGTTAGTATGACGGACTCCTGATCTGAAGGACGGGGGTTCAATCCCCAGTAACAGCACTGTTGGGCCCCTGAGCAAAGCCCTTTAATCCTCTTGCTCTAGTATAAAAATGTTAAATGTAAGTCGCTGTGGATAAGCGCGTCTGGCAGATTCTATATATATATATATATAATATATACAGTGATACCTCAGCTCACGAACATAATTGGTTCCCAGAAAGTGTGTGTAAGGCGAAAAGTTCGTCTTCCGAACATTTATTTCCCATAAGAAACCATTAAAATGAGAATAATCCGTTCCCAGGTCCCCATAAAACATAATTTTCTACTAAATAAGCCTTAAAACTACACACAAATATACATTATTTTATGTATAATAAATGTGCTATTGTATTGTAATTAAAGAAATAAACTGTACTGTATAATAAAGTCGTTTTATTTACCTTTGTGATGGGAGTTGACGGCTTGATGGAATGGAGTGGGAGGAGGAGGGAGGGAGGGACTTACTGTTTGGAAGGAGAGTTTGGAAACGCCTGCTGTTTGGAAACACCCTTAGCCACACACGCACCCTTAATAGCTTCCTTGTTCTTAAGGATGGTAGCAATGGTAGACTTAGCGTACTGGTACTGGGATGCCGAGTCACACAAACGCACACCTCGTTCGTGTTTTTCAATGATCTCCGCCTGTGGTGGGGTCTTTTTCGGTCCCATAATAGCAAAAGTACACTCAATATGGTCCAAAATGTCTATCAAACACAAACCACTTCCGCACTCGAAGAAAGGGGGTGACGAACTGGGACGCCGTGAGCGTGCGTCAGCTTCTCGTGGCCGCCACCGTGGCGCTGTTCGACCGCGTGGTTTGGTTCGTCCGCCGAAAAGTAGTTCGTCAAAAGAGACTATATGCTCACAAATTTAATGTTCTTGAGGCGAAAAGTTTGTGAGCTTAAGCGTTCGTCAGCGGAGGTTTTACTGTGTGTGTGTGTATGTATATGTATGTATATATATATATATATATATATATACAGTGATACCTCTGCTCACGAACATAATTGGTTCCCAGAAAGTGTGTGTAAGGCGAAAAGTTCGTCTTCCGAACATTTATTTCCCATAAGAAACCATTAAAATGAGAATAATCCGTTCCCAGGTCCCCATAAAACATAATTTTCTACTAAATAAGCCTTAAAACTACACAAAAATATACCTTATTTTATGTATAATAAATGTGCTATTGTATTGTAATTAAAGAAATAAACTGTACTGTATAATAAAGTCGTTTTATTTACCTTTGTGATGGGAGTTGACGGCTTGATGGAATGGAGTGGGAGGAGGAGGGAGGGAGGGACTTACTGTTTGGAAGGAGAGTTTGGAAACGCCTACTGTTTGGAAACACCCTTAGCCACACACACACCCTTAATAGCTTCCTTGTTCTTAAGGATGGGAGCAATGGTAGACTTAGCGTACTGCTACTGGGACGCTAAGTCACACAAACGCACACCTCGTTCGTGTTTTTCAATGATCTCCGCCTGTGGTGGGGTCTTTTTCGGTCCCATAATAGCAAAAGTACACTCAATATGGTCCAAAATGTCTATCAAACACAAACCACTTCCGCATTCAAAGAAAGGGGGTGTGACGAACTGTGACGCCCGTGAGCGTCGTCCAGCTTCTCGTGGCCGCCACCGTGGCGCTGTTCGACCGCGTGGTTTGATTCGTCCGCCGAAAACTAGTTCGTCAGCAGAGACAATATGCTCGCAAATTTAATGTTCTTGAGGCGAAAAGTTTGTGAGCTTAAGCGTTCGTCAGCGGAGGTTTTACTGTATATATATAATATTCAGTGTTTTTCAAGCTCTTTGGGGTTTTTTTGAGCTTGATTCATTACTTCTCTACTTAATATAACGTACAAATAGCAATAGGTTTTTATGTGTGTGTGTGTGTGGATTCATATTATTTGTCTGCTTACACAGGGGCAGGTTTTATATGACTTCACAGCTGAGCCAGGCAACAACGAGCTATCGGTGAGAGAGGGCGAGACGATCACTATTACCAACCAGGTAACTGCTGACTGCATGACATCAAACTTTCCTGTGTGTGTGTGTGGGAGTGCATGTGCTTTTTTTTTTTTTTTTTTTTTTTTTTTGCATATATGCGTGTGTCTGCGCTCGTACTTGTGCTTTGCATGTTTGCTTGTGTCTGTGTGAAAGAGACGTTTGGTCCAATACATGTTCCCATACCTGATAAACCTGAGTTTGAGTTCAATGTTCTTACTGTAATGATTTGCATTTAGGTTTAAATTTATTTTAGAGTACAGTCTGATCTTCATGTAATAATGAATAAGCACCATCTGCTTCATGTATAGATTCAAGCATGCACAAGGGTTGCCTTCCTGATTGATAGGTGTCCGAGGCTGGTGTTATAAAAGTAGTTTGAATGAACTTCAGCCCTGAAGGAAATAAATTAATAGTTCGGCCCTGCATTTCCTGACTAAGTTCTGAAGCGAAAGCAGGAAAGGTTAACACTGAGTTTTCTTTACTCTGCTGATCACTAATTGATTTCTGCCATCATTTGTATCACCTGTTTTATTAGTTCAATTATTATGTTCTGTGCTTCCGGTAATGTTCTATGTTGTGTTGGTTGTCAAAAGTTTGCTCGCTACCTGAGTTAGATTGTGGTGGGGTTTTTTTATGCTGTGCGAGTCTGAGTGGTGTGGTATGAACCTCCCTATTTTGTGGGGTGGGGGTGGGGTTTCATTTTTATTTGTAATAAATAACTTTTTTTATTCTGTTGTTATTCCTCATGCCAATGAGCAATACATAACAGCCAATCAGCAAGTCCAGTCAAGATTACGCCAAAGGTACAACATGGAATTGTCAGTAAGGACACAACTGCTGATACCGTATCTCTATTCCTGAGGTCAGCAAATGCAAAACATTGAACGGGGAAGGCGTCGAAGATGGTGCACTACTGAGAAAGCCATCCGCTAACTTGATGTTTGCCTCAGGACACGTGGACAGCACTGCAGGGAAGATGTTTTGTGGGAATTATTGAAGAACATTTGGTGTAAACCGAGGATGGCATTCCAACATGAAAACCTCATCCAACACGGTAAATCATGATCTGGATTGCTGCCACGATGATTACACATCTTGCCATCATAAAAGAATTCAGTGTACCCTACACCAACCTGTTCACCAACTCTGTTCCTGAAGGTGTACAGTATCTCAGCTTTTATCTCCAAACAGCATCTATCACATACCTTTTCACTGATCAACCTCTTCGTATGGATTTAGATGGTCAGATGGGAGTGGTTAGGGTTGTGGCCGAAGGTCTTCAGGAAGGTTGGGTTGGTGACCACCAACTGACCATCTGACTCTCTGCCTCCTGAAGCTCACTAGATGTGAGATGTTGGGTGGTACACCAGGACAACGGCTCAAACGGCAAAGTAAGTAGATAATGGATTAAAAAAAGGAAAATCTGGCATTTGGAGCGGTCCAGTCCAAGCCTTGAGCGTCGTTTATACCGGACGTCCCAAGCGGCATATGAGGTGAAGCAGCTCCATGAAAAGGAATGGACCAGATTGCCTCCTAAACGTTGTGCAAATCTGATCTACAAGCACTTTTTTTTTTTTTTTTTTTGTTAGTCTGGTGCTGATAAATATCCAGTTATTAATTTAAGTTTTCACAAAATTTTTCCGCAGTACTGCGAATGTTTAATGGATGTGTGGTTTAAACACATTCGATGATTGTGTGTCAGTCATGTGATTGTACGTTTCCTTGTTTTGCCCAGAACATTGGCGGAGGATGGATCGAGGCGCAGAACAGCAGGGGCGAGGTCGGCCTGGTGCCTGAGGACTATGTGGAGGTAACACTGAGTGACACACACTCAAAGCTTGGCATTACGCACGCACGCGCGCACACACACACACACACACACACACACACACACACACACACACACACACACACACAGTCTCTCACTCACACATGCACATTCATAATATTCTCCTTGTGTGTGTGTAACGTTTCCTGTGGAGGAAGGAAACTGCCACAGTGGGGAATTAGTGACAGGAATGTAACAGGAAATGCTTTCCATCTTCACACTTCACACGTGACACGTTTACTGATCCTTGTGACCTCTTGTGCGAGAGGAATGTGAGTTAATGTGTATTTGCAGGCGTGTGTGAGGATGTTGAAGAGTAATGTATAAGAACATGGCTGGTCTCTGAATGACAAGCACCACCGTTCTTCAAAAACCACATTCAGTTTTCAATTCATGAAACGTTCGAGTGTCTGGCTGGCATATTTTCCACA
>CM045751.1:3422500-3430000 GCA_024760905.1 Plotosus lineatus | reverse complement strand
TAACCTGACACAAACACATATATTTCACCTAATATATTAAACATTTAAAAACAATAAATATTTCATGATAATAATACATGTACATTACCATTAATAATAATTAATCATAAATAATAATAAAACAAGAATAAACAATAAGTCAACTAACCCTTCCAATCATCAACTGTGGCAAAGATGTCACATGGGTGCGAAGATGTCACTTGGGCATGCATGAGGTGTTGCATGACAGAGGAGGAGGAGGAGGAGAATTTTATGCGTGAACGTCTCCTGGTGAGCTCCCACAAGGTGGGAATATGCCACCACAAGGGTGGGAACCCTGGGGAACATGCTTTTTTTCCATACTGTACTAGAATTAGGTGAAATTGCAAATCCTCTACAGTAGGTGGCAGTGGTGCTCTCATTGTCATACTATGGTGTATGGAAAGAGCACGGAACAAATAATAGGAAGTGCACTATTTATAGTTACGTGCGGCGCTGAGAGGGGGTGGGGCGTGAAATGTTTGTTATTTTTGTTTTTCTTCCTGTACGGGGTGTCACAGAAAATAATTGAGAAGCACTGCGCACAAGGTGTTTTTGGAGCACGGAGGAATACACGCGGAAGAATATGAGGCTAATCAGCTCAGTAAATCAAAATTTTGCTGGTTTGATGGGGCACATTTTTGGTGGAATCAAAGCTCGTATCATGGAAAATTCATTATAAAAGACACTCGTAACTCAAGGTACCGCTGTACATAATTAAAAACATACGTTTGAATTCTATTTAAAAAAAATTTGTTTTTGGGTCAGGCCATGACATTTCAATATACCACAGCTGGAGCTGTACATTTTTTGTGTGTGTGTGTGTGTGTGTGTGTGTGTGTGTGTGTGTGTGTGTGTAGTAAATGTAGGGTTTGATAAACAGTTCAGTCGAAGTGTAAACTCTGAGCTGTAATGAGGCTGTTTGGGATCAGCATTATTTACAAAAATTTAGCTCCTGATCTTCATTCCTCAAGCCAGACACCTACGCATGCACACACACACACACACACACACACACACACACACCACTAATGAAGCACTTGGATGAAACATCCTGCTGTGGTTGTTTTCTCAGGGTTTTCCTTCATATTCTTTCCTTTTCACTGTCACTCTTTTATTTCACAAATCATTTCATCCTATTAGGGTCGCAGAGAGGCTGAGCCAATTTCAGCCACCACTGGGCAAAGACCAGGTACACCCTGAACAGCTCGCCCAGTCCATTGCTGGGCCAAGACACACAACCATTCACACTCGTGCTCACACCTAAGGGCAATTCAGAACAGCTAATTAACATAATGTTGATGTCTTTGGGCAGTGGGAGGGAACTGGTGTACCCAGAAGATGAGAACTTGGGGGGTGGGGGTAACAGACTTCACACACAAACACCCTGAGCCCAATAATCACACACACACACCTCTATATACACACACACACACGCTGCATAAGTTCCCACTGTATGTAAGTGCTGGTGTCTGTGTGTCCACAGGTCGGTAAGCCTCAGGCTTTTGCGTCAGGAGGAAACGTTCCCCAGATAGACCTGTCTTACTTTGACAGTTATGCCACAGCAAATACCACACAAGGCCAGGTGAGCATCAACCAACACACACACACACACACACACACACACACACACAACACTTTGTTCTCCTTTTCTTTTCTCCTTAAAAGCAACTCCATCGAAAACCCCAACGCAAACATGATCTCGAAATATCAAAAGTTTCTCACTATCAGAACTAACACTCGTACCAACACTGAGACTCGATTGGTTTGTTCTGGGGCGACTCGCCTGTAATTGTGTCCAGTGTACAGTGATGTAACTGACATTGAGGCAGCTGAACCTTGTGAGAAGTGATTAGTCTCTTATTTTTATTTTTTTATTCTTTTCCGCATCTTCTCCCGAATTTATTCGGAAACAAATTCCCACCCATCAGGTATTTCCTTCCCGATCACATGATCACTACTGAATTGAGTAGCCTGAGCTGAACATGGAACCTATACATTTTAAATTTATTTTTTTCCTGAGAAGCTTTGGGAATATTTTATTTTTTTTATGTTAAAAAAATTCTAATAGAGTTTTAACATTATTTGAAAACCTCCATAGTATAATACAGTCTGATTTAGTAGCTGTGTCTTTTGATAATAAATATGTAAATAGCTTTGTTCTGATTGGCTAATATCTTTAATCTATAGATCTGTCAGCCACTCCTGTGAAGTTGAACCAGTGATGTGGATTTTGGGTGAATGAGTTGTTGTTGTTGTTGTTGTTGTTGTTTTTGAACTATTTCAGCAGCACAACCTGCAGGCCTTTGTACCTCCATGAAGGAAGTTGTATTTTATCCGCAGCTCCTGTGCTTGTTTGTCTACCAGGGCTTTGTAAAAGGAAGACTTCCTTCGAATTTGGTCATTCATTCAATTCCTGAACCGCTTAATCCTAATTAGGGTCGCAGGGAGGCTGGCGCCCGTTTCAGCCGACTCTGGGCGAGGGCGGATTACACCCTGGCCAGTTCGCCAGGCCATCGCAGGGCAGAAACACACTGATGGCTTTGCAGCTCCTCTTTACCAAAGTCAGCAATGTTTCTTTTACATGAACCTCCCACCACGGCCAGTGAGAGACGAGGCCGGCCTTTGATAACCCAGTTAGCTGCACTCGGGAAGAATTGGGAGATGATCCGAGAATTTCTTAAAGGTTCTTTAACATTGTGAGAGAGATTTTTGGTATTGTCTGTTCATGTGGTTCAGGACAATGAACGGCTGAGGTCCTCGAGTGGAACATCGACAAGCTGCGTGACTATTAACCCGGAGATCGCAAGTTCGAATCTGCGTTAATGCCTGTCATAAAATGTCTTGTGTACATGTGAAAGAATTCCTTAAAAAATTCTTGAAAATCGATACCGATAAGATTTACAGTGACACGTACGACACACTGCCAACAGAACTCGAACCAGCAACAGCTGTCGTTTTGTAACTGTGCCACTGGCACGCACGTCTCTGCTCACGGGTCTGACACAAGGAAAAAACGCAATGTTTGATTTGCGTAGGTGGTTTTTAATGCTGTAGGAGGTGTCCTCCTCAGACTGGGCTGGGGTTGGGTGGGGTTGGGTGGTCAGTACCCTTCTGATGAGCCCATTTCTACCTAAGAAAGGGGTGGCACCTCTGAACCGCTGGTTGAATCAGTCGTTTTCTCATCAAGGCTGCAGAAAGATACCGAGTTGAGTTTGAGTGTTGGTAACCACTTCGGATTCCCATGAGCACAAGTTTCTGATTACACGTCCACTTTAACAGGGAGCTCAGGGGGTGGGCCTTTTGCATTTCTGGCTTCGGGACTGGACTGTTCAGCGACTTTCAAGGATGTGAGTCAGCAAAGAGGAAGGGGGAGGGGAGGGTTGGACAGGAAGGGGAGGGGAGGGGGTTTGACGGCCTTTACACAGAAGTGTATTAAACATTTGCACGTCAGCTGGTTATAGTAAAACAAGTACACTGTTAAATTAAACAGTCTGACAGCAGTGACAACCACACAGTCGACTGGTCCAGACAGTCCGAAAAAAGGTTTTATTAATACAGAAAATACCCCGTTATTCACGTAGGTTACGTTCCGCCCCCACCTGCGTATCCTGAAACTCCACGAGTTATCAATACATTTTAAAAAAACCTGTATGATGTTACAGACGCTCAAAAACTGCTTGTTAAACACATTCTATAGACAGTCTAACTCATTAATACAGTAATAATGCAGTAAAATGTAGTAATGATTTAAGTAAAAAGTTTTTAATTCAATATACAGTGGTACCTTGATTTACGAGTGTCTTTTATAATGAATTTTCCATGATACGAGCTTCGATCCCAGCAAAAATCTGCCCCATCCAACCAGCAAAATTTTGATTTATGAGCTCTGCTGGGGAAATGGCTTTTCCGGGCCGATTGGCCTCGTATTCTTCCGCGTGTATTCCTCCGTGTGTATTCCTCCGTACTCTGAGAATGCCTTCTGCAGTGCTTCTCAATTATTTTCTGTGATGCCCTCTAAAGGAAGAAAAAAAAACAACAACATTCCACCCCCCCCACCCCCAGCATCCTACATCTGACTATAAATAGTGTTTACTGCAGTTCCTGTCGTTTGCTCTTTTGTACTTTTTCCCTACAGCATAGGGAACACAGTGAGAGCACCACTGCCACCTACTGTACAGGATGCACAATTACACTTAATTCTCGTACAGTATGGGGGGAAAAAAAGCATTTTCTCCAGGGTCATTCCCCCCCCCCCCCATGCACAAAATTCTCTTTCTCTGTTATGCACCACGTCATGTCTTCCCACGTGACACCTTTGCGCCGCAATCGTGATCGGAAGGGTTAGTTGACTTATTCTTGTTCTATTATTATTGTTTTTACATGTTGATCTTTTATATATTCGGTGAAATATACGTGTTTGTGCAGGTTATGAGTTTGGGAGGGGGTTGGAATGGATTAATTGGTTTTCTATTTTTCCAACAGGAATTTTTGTTTCATCTAATGAACGTTTTGACTTGCGAGCTCGCCCTCGGAACGGAATAATTTTGTAAGTCAAGGTACGACTGTATTCCCAATATTAACAGGTTTACAACCATCGGACACACATTTATATCCTGGAATAGTTTTCATGAGCCTCACACATATTCACAATATTATTTCTCACTGCTCGCTTATAAAGTTTCGTTGATATCGTGAGTCACCAGCGACCAGCCGGCGGCTCGGCACTTCTACGTCTTGCTGTTTTTTTTCCCCCAGCGTTCAAACGGGGCGCCCATCGTTCGGTGAACATGAAGTGCTGATTTGCAGGAAGTGCTGCAGGAAGCTGGGAGTTGTCTTTCCTGTAGGGCGAGAGCAGCGGATAATACGTCACTGTGTTGTAAACAGAAAACTGATTCTCGGTCGCAGGTCTTCCGTCACCAGTGACCTCGGTTTGGACGGATTTGAAATATCTGATACATGACGCCTGATTGGGGGTTTTTTAATAGAAAAATTTAAAAATAACTTTCTGCTCTCGTTTCACCTCCCAGCAAAGCTGGAGCTGCACCTGGGGATCACCGTCTGTTGTCCTGCTTCATCCGTCATCATGTCGTCCTGCTTCCGGCCTCTAAAATAACCCATCAGTCTTTTGACATCAAAATGAAACTTTGAATCAGTAGCTCAAAGCACAGCAGAAATAATAATAAAAATATGAAGTGAAACTTGATAAGTATACATTTGAAATGTCTGTATGAGGAATAAATATGTTGCACGGTCTAGGTACAGTGAAATATTGCACAGTAATAAGGTACAGGGGCCCTTAGCGGTGTTGTCCTTGTGTGGGCGGGTGTTGACTCTGTGGGCGGGTGTTGAGTGGGTGGGTTGAGGAGGGCGGAATATGTTAATATGTTCAGCGGTCTGATGTCGTACGTGAAGTAACTGTGGTTTCTCTGGGGCTTCTGGAATCTCGTTCCAGACGTGAAACCGATCCATGGTGGGCATGGGACGGGTCTCCCGATGATGTTTTGAGCTCCCGGCAGACGGGATCTGAGGGAGGGGAGGAAGTGAGATCTTGATCTTGAATGATTTTGGCCTGAAGTTCTTGTTTATTGATATTTTTTCCATACGTGAATTCCGATTGGAAAATCTACACCAGTTTCATTTAGAAAACGATTTCTAGGAAGAGTTTCAAAATATTCTCCAGTCATTTCTTCATTGCTGATTTCTTCAGCAGTTTCCTCAAGTCGTAACTCCTTCCTCCAATAGAAGCCTCGCGCTTACGAGTCTAAGCGTCACTTCCTTATGATTCACAAGAGCTTTCTTTAGAATGCTGATCTAATCGAATATGCCTTACAGGCCGCACAAATTTATTCAGAGTCTGAGGCGGCCAGCCTTGAGTTTGGCATAGAGGCCACCAGATCTTTACTATTACAGTATTTTAAACATTTCATTTTGTTACTGGTGTGTTGGCATGCTTCTGGCGTCACTGGCCCTTGCATGTATCCGCGCTCTCTCTGCGAGGGCAGAATCCCTCCTGGACAGCCTACTGGCCATCACAGGGCAGAAACACGTTGACGGCGATGCGGCTCCTCTTGACGAAAGTCAGCAATGGTTCTTTCACATGAACCTCTCACCATAGACAGTGAAAGACATGGCCGGCCTTTGATAACCCAGTTAGCTGCACTGGGGGGGACAGTCACAACCTATTGACAGGGGGGTTCGAAGCCCCTGACCCTAAGATCGGTAATCCTGTACCTTTACAACCAGGCCACCACTGCCACCATTTCATTACATTTTTCACAAATATAATTTGAATGGAATTGTTAATATTGTAAGCATCATTATTCGTAGTCGTGCTATTGCTGTTATTCTTTTTTACATTATTATTATTATTGCGATGATGATGATGATTTTGACTGTAGTTTGATGTTTTACTTCTCAGAGTTTTGTTGTTGGTTACTCTGGTTAACACGAACTGTGAACACGAACTACAAACAGTTGTTGAAGGCTCCCACTCATGGATACTTAGGTTGCCAACACTAATCTCAAAATTGTTGCTGTCCCTTCTCCTGGTGTTAATTACCATCAACCACCATCAACAACCGACAAATTATCATCAATAAGTCGTATTTTTTTTTTTTTTTTTTCATACTTTCGCTGAAGGTGCGATGAATACTCCAAAGTGACTTGTATGTGAAATTATTACATATGATTCTGTTCGTCACCTTAACAAACATAATTTCACATGTTTATTTTTACACTCACAACCACAAGAGGGCACTCTAGGCTTGCTCATCCTGCTCATCGTCTATGACTGAAGAAATGTCTCTAAAAAGAAAATCCTATTCTACGGATTACAAGCTGCAAGTAGTGAAATATGCAGCAGAAAATGGTAATCGAGCAGCAGAAAGAAATTTTGGAATGAACGAGAAACTTTTGAGGGACCGGAGAAAAGCAGAGATTATTACTTCAATGAAGAAAACAAAAAAAGCTAATAGCTAAAAAGTTAGATGTTCACAGTGAGAGGAACGAGTTCGCACATGAGAGTTTGAGGGAGAGGCTCATCAACAGTACAGTTGCGACTCCACACCCAGGTAGTTGTCAAGGAGATGAATATAAATGACTTTGCGTGAGAACTTTCTTGGTGTTACCGCTTCATGCAACGCAATCGCCTCTCTATCAGAGCGAGGACCACAACGTCACAAAAATCTGCCAGCAGATTTTTAATCCAAGGTAGACAGTTCCTGAGTTTGCGACTTATAGTCCAGTGCGACTTGTATGTTGGGTGGATGTTTTTTTTTTTTTTTTTTTTTCTTCTTCTTCATTATGCATTTTTGGCCAATGTGACTTGTACTCCGGACCAACGTGTAGTCCAGAAAATACGGTGGTTTTTTTATTTTATTTTATTTAATAATACGAATTATTGCCAACAAAATACCACCAACTGGCAACAGCTGTAATAGGAACATTTTTATTTGTAGAGAAAGAATTAAAAAAAAACCC